>MVAK01000044.1:0-135368 GCA_014825535.1 Cystofilobasidium bisporidii | reverse complement strand
AAAATCCACCCTCGGCGAGGGTGGAATATTCTGTGGATGGTCAGAAGCACCGTCCGGGCGGGTGAGATTCACCCTCCTCGAGGGTGGATCCGACGGTGATTCGGACAGGATCCGTGAATGTCAGTGAGGCGCGCCGCCGGCGTGACGTTGGGCCGATGGACGGCTCGCGACGCCCAACGTCGACCTTCTCTAGCTCGCCTTGCCCTGCCTCTTGGGCGACACCACATGTGCACGCTCTCCCCCGGACAGTATGCCTGCTGACCTTGGCGAGGAGACTGACGGCCTGATCCGGTCCGGAACGACTTCATAAGCGGCGGTCGCGCTCGACGCTGCTCGTCCAACTCATCTGCTCAATCCCCCCCCCCCTCTGCGCACGGACCAGTCTGCTCGCCATGCGGCTCCCTTTCCTGTCCGCTCTCGTCGCTTTCCTGCTTGCTCTGACCGTTAAGGCTTCCTCGATCGACAAAGACGTCTCCTGGGACCGCTACTCGCTGTTTGTCCCTCTACTGGCTCGGCAGGAGCTGCAGCTCGAGCTGGCCCGCTCTGCCTCTCCTCGTTGATGAGCCGCTGACGCATGGTACGTCGTCGGCCGCCTTTCGACAGGTCGGTCAAAGGCCACCGGCTCCTTGTCTATTCGGGCGAGGTGCGTCATCTCTCCGTTTGCCTCTGGAGAGGCTTGCCCTCTCTCTTGCGCCATGCGCGGCTGGACCCGAAGCTGACCGACCCTCCCGCCCAATAGTTTCACCCCTGGCGCCTTCCGGTTGTGGGCCTCTGGAGAGATATCCTCGAGAAGGCCAAGGCTTCTGGCTGCAATGCCATCTCGTGAGGACGATCATGCCGCATCTCTCCTTTCGCTTACCTTGGACTCGAGTTCGACTGCTGATGCCCCGCCTTCGTCTGCCTTCTGCCCATCCCGCGCTGCTCCGACAGCATCTACGTCCCATGGCATATGACGTGCGTCTTGCATTCCTCGATAGCCTTTACCTCCCCTCTGCTCCCTCCAATCGCGGTGCCACGCCTGAATGACACAACGCACATCGGACCGCCGCCGACACTACAGGAACCCGAGCGAGGGCGTCATCGACCTTGACGGCGTGCGCGGCCTTCAGCCGTTCTTCGACATGGCCAAAGAGAGTGCGTGGCAGTCCTTTTCGTGTCCTCCCTCGCACTCCTTGCTATTCAACAGGGACTGAGCGCTTGACTTTCCTGCAGCCGGGATCTGGATCATCGCTCGGCCCGGCCCGTTCGCCAATGCCGAGACGACGGGGGGCGGGATTCCCGGCTGGGTCATCCGCAAGCAGGGCGACATGCGCACTAATTCGACCGATTACTTTGAAAGTGCGTTCGCCCTGACATCAACTGCGGGGCGAATGTTGCGCCGTCCCTGACTGTCGTTGACTTCTCTGCCATCAAGGCTGGCAGCTCTACTACGACACGGTCACTCAGCTCGTCGCCCGCAACCAGGTCTCGCAAGGCGGACCGGTCATCCTCTTCCAGCTCGAGAACGAGTTTGACCGAGGCATCTACTACGACCCGCACATGGAGGAGCTCAAGGCGGCTGCGTTGCGCAACGGCATCACCGTGCCGCTCACGCACAACAATCCAAGGTACGCGTGCGCGAGCCAATCTGTCCGACCGGGGCTCACGTTTGGCCCAGACGCTGACGTGAACTCCTTGTTTGATCGTGCCAGGGGTCGCGGCCATTGGGCGGCGGGACCCGGCGCGGTCGACATTGCGGCCGTCGATGCGTACCCAGTCTGTCCGGCCATCCGCCGTGCGTCTCAAGACAAGCGTCATGCTGACGTGAACCACGTCCCTCGCAGGCTGGATTCAGCTGCGCCAAGGGTGACTCTTCTTTCCCCGCCCTGGTCGACGCCTTCGTTGGCTGGTGAGTTCTCCTTTCGCAGGATTTCTCACCTCTTCACGGACTAAAGCAGGCTAGGCTCCAATGCACGGCAGGTCGGAGCGCGTCAATCGCGACGCCCCCTACTACTTCGCGGAGATTCAGGGCGGCTCATTTGATCCGTGCGCGCAAAGTAATCTCATCTAGGCGCATGCGCCCAGTACATGCTGACTTCGTCCGCCTGCTTTCCATGATAGATGGGGTGGCGATGGCGGTTACGAGAGCTGTCGCGCTATGACTGGGCCCGACTTTGACCGCGTCCAGTTTCGCTACCTGCTCGCATCCCGAGTCACGCTCATCAACAAGTACATGTGGTGCGTTTGCAGCCTAATCCCCGCATTGGAGTCAAAAAGCCTGGTTCTGATACCCGCTTCGTCCTTCCTTGCGCGCAGGTATGGAGGTGCGTCGCGCACTAGTCACTTCATCTTGCCGAACTCAGTTTGACCCTTCTTCCGTGCTCCCTCGCAGGAACCAACTGGGGTGGCATCGCGGCTCCTGTTGTCTACACATCTTACGACTACGGCACGTACGTCGACGAGTCGCGCCGGCTGACCGACAAGTACAACGAGCACAAGCTGCTCGGTCTCTTCCTTCGCAGCGCACCCGACCTGCGCCAGGTGGGTTGGCGCTGCCAACATCTCGCCAGAGAGTAGACACCGTCGTTGACTGCCTCCTCCCCTTCCCCTCATCTTTCTGACAGGCCGAGGTCGTCGGCACTTTTGCCAAGTACTCCGAGTACTCGCTCAAGCAGCAACCGTGGATCGGTCGGCCTGCCCGCAACGGCACGTTCTACACCCCGCTCGATGGCGAGCTCTGGACGACTGAATTGCGCAACCCAGACTCGCTCGCCGCCTTCTACATCGTCCGACAGGCGACCTGGTCGACGAGCATTGCCTCGAACTTTACGCGATCGTCGACCCTCGACATTTGGACACCCGAGACGGGCGACCTGGGCGTTCCTCAATACGGCGTGCGTCGCGCGCTCTCCGTCGCCATTCATCCCGCTCGTGAGGCTGACTCTGCAGGGGCCTTCCTCGTCGCAGGGGCTGATCACCATCGGCGGACGCGATTCGCGCATCATCCCGACCGACTTGACCTTTGGCCGCACGACTTTGCGCTATTCGACGGCTGAGGTGCTCATTGCGGCTTCGCTCGGTGACGACAAGGAGATCCTCGTCTTGTACGGCTGGCCCGGCCGCAATGAGACGTTCGAAGTCGTGTTCAAAAGCCTCGCGGGCGCGCGCATCGTTGGTGGCGAGCAGGACTCAACGAACGCCACTGTCTGGGACGTCGTTCGTGCCCCTTTTCAACTCGATATCTTCACTGGCCCTGAACAGCCCTGAACTGACGCTCGACTCCCTCTTCTCCCCCCCCCCGCAAAGGACGGCGACCTCGTTTTGACCTTCCAAATCCCCTCGACCTCAACTCACGCCTTGCTCCTCGTCGGCTCGACGATGGTCCTCATTTTCGATCACGACTCGGCATACGGCGTCTGGCAGCCGACGCTCGCATCGGGCGACGGCCAGTGGTCGGCGTTCGCCGAGGTCGGCACCAACGCTTCAGCTGTTGTTGTCGGGCCTTATCTCGTGCGCAACGCCTCGATCGAAGACGACGACTGCCTGCACCTGTACGGCGACACCGACCAGGTGACACAGGCCACCATCTTCGCGCCGTCGTCTGTCCGGAGCGTCTCGTGGAACGGCGCCGACGTCCCCTGCAACGTCACCGACTTTGGCATTTCGTGCGGCTCTCTCTGCCTGTTCAAAATTATCCCATCGCTCGCTATCGCTGACGTCTTATCTCGACTTCCCCTTATAGCGCCTCTCTTCCTGGGCCCGATCCCATCAATGCCCCAGACCCCAGCTTCTCACCCTGGCGATGGGCCGACTCGCTCCCCGAGGCATCGCCCGACTTTGATGACTCGACCTGGGTCGCCGCCGATCACACCTCGACCAACGCGACAACGCTGCCCCTCAACGGCTCGGTCGCCCTCGTCGCCAACGATTACGGCTTCGTGACTGGAAAGTACGGTCCTCTTTCCCCTGCATCCCCACCCTCTCACGCCCTGTCACTCACGGCGCGCGCGCGATCTTCCATCAGCATCCTCTGGCGTGGACGCTTCAACGCGACCGCTGACGCAACCGGCCTGTCTCTCAATGTGACCGGTTCGTCATCTTTTCCTCTCTCGTCTTTCGCAGGCCCACTTTGATGCTGACAGGACCGCGCTCCTTCCGCGCAGGCGGCACTGGCTTTGCCTTCGCCGCCTACCTCAACGGCGTGTTCCTGGGCTTCAACGAGTCGATCTCGGGCACCGACACAGCGTTCAAGACGCTGGAGGTCAACTTCCCCTCGGCCTCATTGGCCGCCAACAGCTCGAATGTCGTGCTCGTTGTCCAGGACCACATGGGTCTTGATGAAGGTGCGGTCTCATCCTCCCCAGTCCGATCGTCCCGAGCCACTTCGGCTGACGATCTCGCGATCGCGCAGACACTGAGCTCGACAAGGTTTGTCGGCTCGCTCTTTCCCTGCCTCGCGCGAAACGACGATCAGAACTGAGCTCATCCCCCCGCCCTTGCTGAGCAGAAGTCGAAGAATCTGCGCGGGATCTCGGACGTCCGCCTGCTCGGCCCGACCGCGCAGTCGTTCACCAGCTGGAGAGTCCAGGGCAACCGTGGTGGCGAGGTCGACTTCCCCGACCGTGAGCGCGGCAGCCTGAACGAAGGGGGTCTCTTCGGCGAGCGCGAGGGTTGGCATCTGCCTGGCTTTGACGACTCGAGCTGGAATGTCTCGTCGACGGCGCCCTCGATCGACGGGCCCGGCGCGCGCTTCTTTCGCTCGACGCTCGACCTTGCCCTTCCTGACGGTCACGACGTCGGCCTGTCGTTTGACTTTGGTCGACTCGGCGGCTTCCATCGCGCGCTCCTCTTTGTCAACGGATGGCAGATGGGCAAGCTTGCGCCGTCGGTCGGCCCGCAGGTGCGTTCCGTCCTGCGCTTCCAGGCATCTGTCGAGCGCCCACTCAAACCCTTGATGCCCCTCCCATCGACGCAGGTCGTCTTTCCTGTTCATCCGGGCATCCTCGTCTCGGGTACCAACACGGTTGCGCTCGCCGTCTGGTCGTACGACGCTGCCAATGCGACCGTCGTCGACCTGTCGTTCACTGTCGACTGGGTCGTGCGCGGTGGGGTGGGCTCGGTACAAGCCAGCAACCCTTCGTGGGTAGCGCGGACGTGAGGCATTCTCGTGCGAAACTTTTCTTTACGCGGAAGCTTTCATCAGGAGCGGCACATAGCAATGACATGACTCTTTTCTCGCTCTGATGTGTGCAAGCGAGGAGAGATGCGACTTGCACCGCCGCCGGTCAAGTCCAAGCCCGCCGGTTCCGTTCCACCAACACTGCACTGCCCGTTGCCTCACGCTGAGATCCTTACACCCCTTTGCTGACCCGCTCCAAGGCCTGGCTTTGCTTCCGGTGCAACTCGGACAGAGCGAGACGACCCAATGCCTGATGACGCCAAGGCTTGATAGCACGACCTCTCTTGAACAGACAGGATATATAGGATTAAACAAGTTTGCGAGCGGGAAAGAAAAGTGTCTGCGTGAGGAGGAGGGGGTGGTACATGCGTTTTCAGTGCAAGAGAGCGGACGACGGGAAGGCACTCTCGTCTTTGTGAGCTTGTATCGAAGCGAGGCGGGGTGGCTAGGTAAGTAAAGGGTGCGGGGGGGGGGGGGACGTTCAGAGACCGTCGAAAAAGGAGCAGAGGAAAGGGAGGGTGACAGGAAAGAGCGCAGCGTCCGTCGTCTCAAGCGCTCGGCAGCCCTCCCTCGCCCCCTCCGAGCCCCTGCGCAGCCCCGCGGTAGCCTTCGAGGAAGCCCTCCCAGACCTGGCCCTCGGGCACCCGCCCGACGCTCCCGCTCCGCATCCGGGCCATCTTGGGCCGGCCTCCGCCGCCTTGCGCGGGCGCGCCGTACGCCCCTCCGCGGGGCGTCTCGAGGTCGATCGAAGCATACTCGCGCTTGCCCGCGGCGGACGAGGAGAGGAGACCGCGCGACTCGGACGGCGGGATGGAGACGGGCGGCCAGGTCGAGTGGTACGACGGCTGCTGGGGCTGTTGCGAGGGCGGCTGCTGCTGCTGCTGCTGTGGGAGGCCGCCGCCGTTGTAACCCATCGTCGTGCGAGCAGGCCGTGAAGACCCCGGCGGTTGAAGCTGCATCGTCGGCCTCGACCGGATCGCATCCTCGAACGATCGCGCCTGAGCCTCGTCCGTCGCGAACGGCTGCTGCTGCTGCTGTTGGGAATTGCCGCCGGGAATGTCGAGGGCAGAGAGCGAGTCAGGTTGGGGCTCGGCAGGCAGGCCAGGCGCGATCGGCGCGATCCCCCCGAACGGCTGAGCTGCCGGCGTCGGCAGTGCCGGCGAGAGAAAATAGCGCCAGATGTCCTTGACGTCCTCGAGCGAGGGAATCTTTTGCGTCCCTCCCGACTGCTGCGCCTGCTGCCCGCCGCCTGGAGGGTACGAGGGGTTCTGGAGCGGGTTGAGCGAGGGCTTCGTGCCAAACAGGCCTGGGGAGGCCGTTCCGGTCGAGACAAACGATGTGCTCGGGCGCGAGTCAGGGTTCTTGAGCGTGCACAGCGAGGGTAGACGAGATGGGCGACCCGTTAGCGAAGCGACTCAGCAGGGCAAACGCGAGCGCGCGCGCGAGAGAGAGAGAGAGAGGGAGCGGGAGAAAGAGCCGAGGCGGAAGAAGCAGAGAGGAACGCACAAAGGGCTGCGCCGACCAGTCTAGTCCGCTCCACCCTCCGAGCGCCAACGGGCTTCGCGGGGCCCCGTCAGCGCCAGCGACGGTCCCGCTGCCACCGCCGTCGGTCGGCACCGCCGCGGCGGGGGCGGCAGCCAGCAGGTGCGGGACGTAGGCCGCCTGGTCAAAGTCGTACGCCGACGCTGGCCTGCCCGGGGGGAGCAGCGCGCTCGACGACGCGGTCGCTGCGGGCAATGCGCCATAGTAGGGGTTCTGCCGCGGGGGCGCCTGACCGCCGCCTATCGGCTGCTGGTACGACGAGCTGAAGGGTGTCGAGTACCACTGCTGCTGGGAAACAGAGCTCGATCGGCCGCCGCCGAGCGCGAGCGCAGGCGACGACGAAGCAAACGTCGAGGCGGACGAGTCGGCGGGTGAGACGCCGACGGGTGAATCCGACAGCCCGTCGACGAGCCCCGTCGTCGACGCCGGTGCGTAAGCCGACGGGACGGTGAGTTGGGACGGCGGCGGTCGAGAAGTAGTCGGCTGGAGCGAGACGTCATATTCTGACGACGAGGCCGACGAGCCGCGGGACGAAGGGTGCCCACCGCCGTACGCCTGGTGGAGGGGTTGGCCGCCGTACGGAGCGCCAGGCAAGCCACCAGGGAGTGAGAAGCGCCGGTCGTAGTTGTGGTATGCCGGCTGAGGGGGCAGCGGGGGTTCGAGCTGCTGCTGCTGTGAGTGGGGTAGGTATCCCTGCTGCTGCTGCTGCTGCTGGCCGAGAAACGTCGGCGGATGCGAGGGGTTCGCCATCAGACCGGCGCCGTCGAACCCAGGCAGCGAGTCAAACGCGAATCTGTTCAGCGGGGGGGCGAGTGAAGACGACCCTGGTACGAGTGGGTTGCCGTACGCGTCAACCATCATGCCGCCGCCGGATCCGAGCGAGCCTCGTCGGGCCGGGTCGGCCAACGACAGCCTGGCGACGTCGTCGGCCGTCGAGTCGGCCGCCCGACCCTTGCCCTTGCCGGCGACAGCAGCCGCGCCGGACGTGAGCGGTGGGCCGGCAGGCGCAGTCGAGGTCGAAGGCTTGGGCTGCCGAGAGTACTTTGGCGGCGGGGGAGCAGAGTTGGGCCCATCTGGATGGAACTTCTTCTTGTGTCGGGCGAGGAGGTCGCTGCACAGGGAGGAGCGAGAGCCAGGCAAAGCACGGGTGTCAGTGGCGTCTTCATGCTGAGCCGAGCCGCGTCGGCGGCCGGACAAAGGTGGCAATGAAGGGAGGACATACGACCGGGCAAACTTCTCGGGGCACCACGGGCAAGGGTACGGTCGGTCGCCCGTGTCTTTTCGGGGCGATTCGCCGAGGAGGTAAAGGAGAGTGGGTGTCAGTTGCTTCAGAGGTTGTGGGCAAGGCGAGGCGAGAGAGTGGGCGGAAAGGATGGGTGATGCTGCTGCCGGATGATGGGCGACGACGACGTCGAGCTCTGACGAGCTTCGGGCTCTTGTCGGCCCAAGGTTGCTTCTGCTCCCGCCCTCGTCAAACGCCCTCCGCACCCTGACTTTTCGGCACGCCGCGAGAAAAAGCTACAAGGAGGGTTGAAGAGGAGAAGGAAGGGGCCGTACGGGAGCGCATGTGCCGGGCGACATGCTGGCTGCGGGTGAAGGTGGCCGAGCAGACGGGGCCTGCAGAGTGGGCCAGGAGGAGGGCATTGGATCGGCGGGGTCAGCGGCGTCGCTGTGGCTTTTCCGGGCCGAGCTTGATAGAGAGGCAGAGAGGGACGGACACTTGTTGGTGCCTCCCATCGTTTTTTTTTTTATTCGGAGTTGAGACGAGCGGGGTTGGCGGAGCCGATGGAGAGAGAGAGAGAGAGAAGGGCTTGGCCGAAGGTCGAACAAGGGCCAGCCTGGGTGGGGTTGGAGAGGGAGGGGGTTCCGCTGTTGTGGCTCCTTTGAGTGGAGCGGGGAGGAGCGCAGGATGGGAGCGGTCGTCGAGCAGCAAAGGGTCAGGTGTCGGACGAGTCAGGCGAGGGTTGCCGGCGTCGTCTACTAACTGGGAGGGAGAGAGCGAGCGAGCGAGCGAAACGTTCAAGAAGAGAGGAGAAGGACCAACAAGGGGAGAGAAAGGGACGGACGACCGGAGAGATGCCCTGACCGACCCGACGACGTCACCCCTCGATCGAGTCAACCTGCACATGCTCTTGGACACGCGCAGCAACGACGGCGATCGACGGCTGCGGCCGAGCTCCTTCGCGTGCCTGTCCTTCGCTGCCCTGTCCACCAACGACGACGACAACCATCCACCCGTCGCTTCTCCACCCTCTCTCTCGTCCTTCCTCCCACCCCTCCAGCCTGCGCCGCTCCACCCTCCTTTGCCCCCCTTCCCACCCGGCCAGCCTTCCAGGAACCCGTCGGACCTCGCCGCGCGCCTCTCCCACCTGCGCTCCCCCCGCCCCAGCTCTCCTCCTCCTCGCCCGCGTTCCCACCAAGAGCATGCCCGTCGCCCTTCCGCTGCTGCTCCTCGCAGCTCCTGCCCTCGTTCAAGCGGCCTACAACGCCAACTCGCCTTGTCCGTCTCAACTTTGATCTCTCTCTTTCTCTTTTTTCCCCCTCCGTCGGCAGGGCTGCCCATTTCGAGCTCGACGAGGGTCACGGAAGCCGGCGGGTTGGCTAATGATAGAAACGGGACGAATCCCCTCTCGTACCCTTGCAGACGCGGACCTCGGCAGGCGGACGTTGACGACGACGGTCGACGACGTCGCGGGCCAGACGTTTGACTTTGTCATTGCCGGGTACGTCCACCCTGGCTCTCTGGCTCGAAGGGATTGCTCGGAGGCGTCGGCGAATGAAGCACAAGGGCTGACCCATCCCGCTGTCCTGCCGATTCCCCACGCCCACCAACGCTGTCGCCTGCACGATCCTTGTCACAACACGCCTTCTCCTTGTTGTTGCTCGTCGTCAATCGCCTCTCTCCTCGCCGACCAACCCAACTCTCCCAAATCCAACCTCGCCCCTTGTTTCGCGCGACCCAACCCCCTCTCGCCTTCGCGCGTCTTCCCTCCCTCCACCTCTGGTGGGCACGGCCCCTCCACCCTTCCTCCCACTCACCAACTCCACCTGCCTCAAATTTCACGACCTCAGAGGGGGCGTTGCAGGCCTCGCCCTCGCCGCCCGCCTGACTGAGTGGGAGAACCTGACGGTCGCCGTGATCGAAGCGGGCGGGGACGGCAGCGAGTACACCGAGCGCGTGCGTCTCGTCGCCTCCCTCCACCCCCTGTAGGTCTGTCGCTCAAGGGGTGCGCTTGCCAGACTGACATCTTGGATCATGAACCCTCCTTCCCGCCTGGCGCAGATCGACATCCCCGGCTACTCGTACCTCGACGGCCTGACTTACACCGACTACGACTGGCAGTACACGACGACAGCCCAGATCGACGCCGACGGGACGACAAAGTACTGGCCGCGCGGCAAAGGACTCGGCGGCTCGGGCGCCATCAACGGCCTCTTCTGGGTTCGGCCGAGCGACGTCGAATTTGACGCTTGGGACACCTTGAATCCGGACGGCGCAAACAGCTGGGGCGGGGCCGTCATGCGCACCTACATGGACAAGGTGCGGTATTCCTCGCCTCCTTGGGCCCTCGTTCGCGCGCCCTCGTACTCACGACGACTCTCCTTCCTGCCCGTCCGCACATCGGACGAGACAGGCCGAGAACTTTACGGCGCCGACCGATGAGCAGATGTCGACGTTTTCGATCCAGGCAAACATGTCGGCCCACGGGACGTCTGGGCCGATCCAGGCTGGCTTCTCGGCCTACATCTACGACGCCGTCAAGTACTGGGTGCGTCCACGTCTTGAGTCGCCCTGTTGCACGAGCGTGGTGGTGCCGTGCTGCCCGCTCGATGCGCGCACGCGCACACCCCCCGTCGCGCCCCTCGCTTGGACTGACCTCTCTTTCCTGATTCCCCAGGTCCCGACGCTCGTCAACCTCGGCTTCACCAACCTCGACCAGCACTCTGGAAACAACCACGGCGTCAACCTCACGCCGTCCTCGCTCAACCCGTCCAACCAGTCGCGATCCGACTCCAAGGCGGGCTACATCGACCCGCTGCCCCCGCGGGCCAACCTCGTCATCCTCACCGGCTACCAGGTGACCGAGGTCGTTTGGAACTCGACCACGTCGGGCAGCGCGGTCGCAGGTGGGCTCAAGTTCGCCGCTCAGGCGGGCGGGACCGTGTACGAGGTGACGGCTGGGAAAGAGGTGGTCCTCTCTGGCGGGACCGTCAACTCGCCCCAGATGCTGCAGCTGTCGGGCGTCGGGCCGAGCGACCTGCTGACCGGCCTCGGGATCACAGGTGCGTCTTCGAGCTCCTCTCTTCCGCGCCCGCCTTCCCTGGCTGTGCCTGGTGGTGAACGGCCGCGCACGATAGACAGCCAGCTGAACCCCCGTCGTTCTCCTCTCGCGTGTGCGCTCGTTGGATCAGTCGTCTCGGACTTGCCGGTCGGCTACAACCTCCAGGACCACATCTCGGCTTCCATGCTCTTCAACGCCTCGTGCGTCTCCCCCCAGCTCCGTCTCTTGCTCTTCCTCTCACCCTCTGTCCCGCGACTGACCCTCCTCGCCCTTCTGCCTGCGCCCGCCCATGCACCCTGCAGGACGTCCGAGCCGGTCTGGGGTGAGATGCTCAACTCCACGTTCGCGGATGAGGCCATGACGAAGTACGATGACAAGGACTACTCGAACTCGCAGTGGACCTACGTGCGTCCTGTCGCGTCTTCCTTGACGATACTTCTCCTCGCGCCCCCCCCCCCGCCCTCCGGCCGCTGACAGCTGACGACCTTTGCATGCCTCCCCCCCCCCATAGATCAACGAAGCGACCGTCTATGCTTCGCTCGCCGACGTCAACACCGACTACGAGACGTACGCTTCGACCGCGACCGCTGCGCTGACAACCAACGTCGACAACATGGCCTCGTGGAACTCGCTGCCCGACAATGTCGCGGTCGGGCTCAAGGCACAGTACGAGATTCAGAACGCGTGGCTGTCGGATGACATCGGCCAGGTGCGGCTTGCTCTCCTCATCCACCCCCCTCCTCTGACGTACAAGCTCTTGACTAATCCCTCCCGCTTCTTTCTGTCGGTCGCATCGCGCAGCTTGAGATCATCCTCAACATGCTCAACGGCAACGTCGACCACGGCGCCGGCATCCAGTGCGCGCTGCAGCACCCCTACTCTCGCGGGACCATCATGATCAACTCGACCGCGCCCTTCGACAAGCCAATCATCAACCCAGGCTACTTTGGCGCCGGCTACGACAGTGCGCCACTATCGCGCGCCCATCGCCTTTGCCTCATCCGTCCTGGAGGGCTGGGCCGCTGACCTGCTTGTTGTCTCGCTTGCTCTCTCCTAGTGGACATCCTCAGCGCCGGCTTCACCTTCCTCCGCACGATCGGCTCGACCTCGCCCCTCTCAACCTGTGCGAATCCATTCCCGCTTTGCGCACTTTGCTTCGCCGCAGCCTGCTCATGCGACCTCCTTCTTTTCCCATCCTTTCCCTGCAGTCCTTGAGACTGAGACTACGCCAGGATCGACCGTCACGTCCGACGAGCTCAATCTCTGGCTCGAGCGAAATGCAGGGACCGAGTACCACCCGCTTGGTCCGTTCCGCTTTCCGCCTCTCGCATCTTGAAAGTGGCTTCCCTGACAACCTCGGCCCATCACTGCGCACAGGAACATGCGCGATGCTTCCCGAGGCCTCGGGCGGTGTTGTCGACACCAACCTCATCGTCTACGGCACGACCAACCTCCGTGTCATCGACGCATCGGTCGCGCCGCTTCACATCAGCGCGCACTTGATGCAGGTCAGCACACACGTTACGGTCCTTCGGCCTGTTCTTACTTGAACCGCACCCCTGACGAACTTGAGTGGAACGACAGATGACGTACGGCATTGCCGAGCGCGCGGCCGATCTCATCAAGGACCAGGTAGGATCGCCGTCATGCTCTGCTTCCTCACGCATCTCGACTTCTGACGCTTGCGCGGCCCCTCCGACCACCCTTGTTTGCAGTACGCCGCCAAAGTCGAGACCACCTCGTCCTCGACCACGACGGCCGCCGCGTCCTCGTCCTCCAGCGCGGCCGCTGGTACCGTCGCCGGCACATCGTCCGCCGCCGCGGCGACGTCGTCCATGTCGTCGAGCACGCGCAACGCCGTCATTGGCGGTGCCGTCGGCGGCGCTGCGGCCCTCGCCGCTCTTGGCCTCGTGAGCCTCGCCCTCCTTCCGATGTGATGCCTCGCTTGTGTAGACGTACCTTCTGACCCCTTCTGCCCCGCCTCTGTGCTCCGGCGCGCTCACGGCGAACAGCTAATCCTTGTCCTCGCTCGCAAGCGCAAGGCAAAGCAGACAGAGCAGGCCGCTCACAAGAGCTTTTACTCGAGCCCGGACGACGCTTGGGACTCTGGTCAGCTCCCATCGTCTTGCAACACCACACCTTGCCTCCTACTTTCACATGCTGAGAAGTCCTCCTCGCCAACGCTTGACAGGCTACTCCAAGGAAGCCGCCGGCGCCGCGGCGGGTGACTATGGCGCTGGATCGTCGATGCGCCTGGACGCGCTCGCCGCCCGGTCGACCGACGCGCTCGACGCGCCCCCTCCAGTTCTGGCAAGCGGCCGTAACGGGCACTCGCGGCCGGGGTCGATGGGCTCGGTCGCTTCTTACGACACGGCCGGTATGGGCGCGGCCGCGCCGATGGAGACTGAGGGCGGCAGCGGCGGATGGTACGAGGTGCGTTTGCCCTCTCATGTCGGCGTGCGGCGCACTTGGCGACGGGCACCTCAACTTACGCTTGCATACCCTCTTATCCCTGTGAAGCCCGCCCGCGTCGCCAGCCCCTACCACGACTCACCTTCGGTAGCCGGCTCTCACTCAACCTATCACGACAGCTCTCCCCACGCGCCCTTCCCTCAGTCGCCGACCAGCGAGCGCATGCCCCTCAGCCCGCTCAGTCCGGGCTACGGCGCCCAGCCGGGCCAGATCTTCAACGCGTCCCACCCTTCGTACCGTTGAGGCCTCGGACTCGCGCATCTCTCTTCTACTTAAAGCTCTTCTTCGTCTGCCCGCACGCTCCTTTGCGCCTCCACCTCACGATCCATTGTACCTGCACATCAACCCGACCGCACCATCTTTCAAACGCAACCGTCGCACACGCCGTTTTCTGCCCATCTGCCCTCTCCATCTCTCCTCTCATGGACGTCTTGCTGCACCTGACGACTTCTTGCCCCACGCTCGTTGAATCTGTCCTCGCAACCTCTCTTGCCCTATCTCCTCTGCGCGACCCCCTCGTAATCCACGCCCTCTCGTTTTGCCTGCCCGCGCCGAGCGCAACTCTTGAATGTCTTTCTCAAACGGGGATGAAGCGGCCAGGGAAGCAAGAAGCGTCGTGCTCGCCCACGGGTTTCTCGAGCCCGCATCGAGAGGCCACGACTGCTCTTCCTCAAACGTCGCGGCGCACGTCAATCAGCCCAGCGGCATGCGATACATCTAGATGTAGAAGCCCCTTTACATGCGATCGAGCGGGGTGAGGGTGAGGAGGCGAAGCGCCGTGCCGAGAACGTCGCGGGCCGAGAGGAAGAGGTACAAACGGGCCTTGGCAAGCTCGGGCTCGACGTTCTGGACGCGGACTGGGAGACAGGAGCGGTCGATCCGGGCGTCAGCAACGAGGGCTGAAAAGGAAGCATGAGGGACGGGAAGAGACACGTTGACGCACGTCCGTCCCAGGCGCCCGAGATGGCGTGTGCGAGTCGGAAGGCAAACGTGACGATCGTGCTCGGCTCGCTCAGGTTGTAGGCCGTGCGGACGACGTCAGGGTAGAGCGCGAGCAGATAGATGATGTCGTGCGCGCGGTCCTCGACGAGCAGGTCGGTCTGGATGAGCGACGTGTCCTCCGGCAGGACAACGTTGGGGTTCTTGCGCTCCATCGACGCGAGGCGGACGTGCGCGTACTGCAGGTAGACACCGGTGTCGCCCTCGAACGACGTCATCTTCTTCATGTTGAAGGTGTAGTCGAGGTGGCTACGTCGGTCGCGAAGACCAAGCAAAGTGGTTATCGTCGTCAGCTAGTTGAGGGCACGAGCAAGAAAGCGAACGGAGGCAAACGGACCGCTTGGCGCTCATGTCCTGGATCTTGACGGCGCTCATGCCGAGCACATCGGCACACATCTCGGGGTTTTCGATCTGGTTGAACTTGTCCTCGTTGCGCATCATCTGCTCCATCATGGTCGAGCTCGCCTCCTCAAGGATCTCGTTGAGGAACTTGACGGTGCCCTTGCGGGTTGACATGCCGAGGACTGGTGCGCGGCGAAAAAGGGGCAACATCGTCAGCACCTTCCGGGTCGGAGCGTTCTTCTGCGAAGGACGCGCGCGGTCGAACGACAGGCGATGACACGCACCCATGCCGAAGTTGATGTGCTGCAGCTGGCCGTTCTGCGCCCACGAGTAGCCCATGAGCTCGAGAACCTTGAAGAATTGAGCGAGGTGCAGATTCTGCTGCGAGGCAACGACGTAGATCATCTTGTCGAACTTGAACGTCTCGTAGCGCTCAGCCGCGGCGCCGATGTCGCGGGTGATGTAGATCGTCGTGCCGTCTGTCGGGCGCAGTCAGAAGGGCGAGAGGGATGGCGAGGAAGCACATAGGGTTGGAAGAGCCGGCCGGTCAGACCTGGCTGGAGGATGCCAAAGCGACAAAAGCGCAAGGAGGCACAAGAATGACGCACCCTTCTTGCGGACGACAGTGCTCTCGAGCTTATACTTCGTCAGGTCGGCAATCAAGCTGCCCTCCTGGTCCTTGACGACGCCCATCTCCTGCAGCTGGTCGATCGCCTTGGTCATGCTCTCGGGCTTGACCTGCGACTCTCCCGAGTACTCGTCAAAGTGAATGTTGAGCCGGCCATACGTCTCCTTGTACTTGACGATCGAGAAGTCACGGAAGCGCTTCCACAGGCCGAGTGCCGTCTCGTCGCCTGCAAAACGGAGTGCAATCGTCGGAGGGAAGAGGATAGGGTGGTAGTCAGCGCGGAATCCGGCGGCGATCAAGCTCAGTAGAGGCAAAAGACGCACCGTCCTCCATCGACTTGAAGAAGGCACGCGCGGCGTCTTCAGTGTCCGTCTTGCCGGCCTCTTTCTCGGCCGCGGCGTCAGCGTTGATCTTGACGTAGACATCGAACAGGTGCTTGATCGCGTCCCCTTCGAGCTCCTCCTCCGACCCAAATCTCTGGAAGCCCAAGGCGAGCAGTCCAAATTGCTTGCCCCAGTCACCAAGGCTGGAGGGCAATAGGAAGGGGTAGCGAGTTGTGAGATCAGCCGCGAGCGGTGGCGAAGGAAATCGCGAGAGCGAGCAGCGATGCAGCGGCACTCTCCACGCACTAGTTCATGCGGACGACCTCCCAGCCACAGTACTGGTAGAGGTTGCCGAGGAACGCGCCGATGATGGTCGAACGGAGGTGACCGGCATGAAACGGCTTGGCGATGTTGGGCGACGAGAATTCGACGATCGCCTTCTTGCCCTTACCGAGCTCGGGCCAGGCGCCATACGCGGTCGGGTCAAAGGCCGGCGAGGATGGAGGCTGCGAAGGGAAGGACCGAATCTGGGCGAGGACGAGAGAGGCAAGCGTCTTGCGGCTGTGTGCGCATGTCGACCGGGGGCGGGCGAGAAGACAGGCCGCTGGTCAGCTCGACGGGCAAGGGGACAGCAGTGGGCCATGTTGCAGCAGCAGCAGCAGCAGCAGCAGCAGCAGCAGCACGCACTTGAGGTGGAACTGGAGGGTGCCACCCTTGACGACGGCGCACGACGTGACGTAGGCGTTGGCGGTGAACTGGGCAGGGAGAGCACAGCGACGTCAGCCGAGCGGCCATGCGAGAGTCCAGCCAGGCAGCCGTCCTGTCACTTACCGCATCAACCACCTTCGACGCCCACTCATCGGGCTTGCCTCCCAGCCGGAAGCGGGCGATAGCAACCTGGAAGTCGCAGCCCTTCTTGGCTGTGGGTGGGCGAGCAATAGTGGGCAAGGGGGGGGGGGTCAGCAGCCATATTGCGGAGTGCCGGGCGCAGCGGCAGGAGGAGAAGGGGACTGACTGGGCGTGTCGACTCCGACGAAGACCTCCTTGACGGTCTTGCCAATGACGGGAGCGATCTGCGCGGCGACGGCGATCCTGAAGCAAGCAAGGATGCCGAGGTCAGCGTTTGGGAGCTCGCGTGAACGGGCGGATGAGGAAGGCAGGCAGCCAAGCGCAGCCTCTGAGAAGCGCAGACAGCAGCTTGGCGTGTAGGAACCGAATGGAGGAGCCAACACGCACCTGAAGGAGTCCATCACCATCCTGTCGGGCGCGGTACCCTCGACCTCGGGCAAGGTCGGCAGGTTGAGCTTGGCTTGGGCGGCGGCGGAGGCCATGGTGCTGGAGGGACGACGGGCGAAGTGTTGGAGTGAGAGGGGCCGGACGAGCGGGCAGACAACGACCGAACGGAGGAGCCGACGAGCGAACGTGGTCGGCAAACGTGCAGAGGAGTGTGGTGCGAGTGGAGTGTATTGGTGGTCGAGGGAGGAAGGAGGGAAGGAATCTAAGCTCGCGGCTCTGACTCTGGCGACTCAGGCGTCGGAGGGCCTGGACGAAAAAGAAAGAAAAAAGGAGCACCTCTGCAAGCTGCCGGCCTGGCCGCGCACCGGCACTACCTCTTGCGCTTGCATCCTTGCGACAGCAGATCTCGCCCCGGGCATGTGAATGGTCGCTTGCGAGAGAGCGAGAGACTGATCCAGGGGAAGCAGAGGGTGGAAGACTTGACCTGGGTCTGCGAGACAAAAGGCAAAAAGAAAGTGAAGAGAACGGGATTCGAACCCGCGCCCGAAGACTAGCGTATCAATGCAAGATTGACCTTAAGCTAGCGCCTTAGACCACTCGGCCATCTCTCCTTGATGTCAAGATAAACAAACCAAACGTATAAATTCAACCATATTTGACCCCCCCATGAGCTCATCGCATTCACGACCACCCACCCCCAAGTGCTGAACTTCTTCGCCACTTCTCCACTGTGGGGACGAACAGTGTGGTGATATGGCTTCCTGTCTCAAGCAGCATGTAAGTCGGTTCATCAAACGTGATAATTGAGGAGGACGCACAGTTCATTAGCAGACTGTCGAAGTGCCGACGACTTCGCAATGTTGATCTTCCGCATCGGCGTCAAAATCTGCGATTGTCGAAACCCTCTTGATGAGTCTGAGGTCGTCGGCGACTTTCAGCCATTCTTTGCGAAGAGACCTTAAGCTTACGCTTCGGGAATCGCGACTGGCCTTGCAGGCCAGACGCGCTCTTTCACAAAGCCCGTCAGGCGCGCCGCTTTCCCCGCGAGGGCCCTCTGAGACGGCCCCTCAGCCCTGAGGGAACGGTGGCATTTGTTAAGATGAGCGAGCTGGAGGAGACGGCGACGTCGTCTCAGCAGGAGCGAGCGAAGAGGAAGAGGAGGATCATCCTAGAGAAACGGACCTGGAGGAGACGGCGACGTCGTCTCAGCAGGAGCGAGCGAAGAGGAAGATCTAGGAGGATGAGGGAAGGAAGAAGGGGGGCCGGTCGAGGGGCGCTATATAAGGGCTACGACCGAAAGACTTTTCCTTCCCTTCACCTCCGCATGGCCAAAGCTGACCGAGACAAAGAGAGGGGGCGCGGGCGACGTGGGCCGAGGGACGAGGACGAGGAAGTGAAGGGGACGAGGACAAGGGCCGACGGCGCACTGGGCGAAAAGGGGCTGGTGCGCAGCGACAGTCGCTGACGCGTCGAGCGCCCACCTCAACAGCATTTTCCTGACATGGACAGCACGCGGCGGCGTTTGCTGGTCATGAGGATGCTAGGTAGTCATTGCAGAGAGTTCGGGAAAGCAGAGGCAACATATAGAAGGGAAATTGGGCGTGTGTGTGTTGAGGGAGAGGGAGAGAGACAGGGACGAAGGCGAGGGGGCGCAACGGGCGACGGGCGTCGGACGAGAACGTCGGGTGGCCGCTCTGACGGGCAGAGCCGCCGAACTGCAGCCAGTGGAGGGCGGGGCGAGACTCCTTACAGCCCCGCGATGGAAGCCGCAGCGACCTCCTCGCTCCCGGGATAGTACCTGAAGACAGAGGGTGAAAGAGGGCGTCAGTGAGTCGGCTGCGAGTCGGTCCAAAGCACGGAGAGGACGGACCAGGCGATGAGGGCGATGAGAACGTAGCTCATCATAAGGACCAGGCCTTCCACTGTTCATGAGACGGAACAGAAGGCAATCGGAGTCAGCCCGAGACCGACCTCTAATGCGCAGCCGGCGAGTGCGACGAGAGGGGGGAACTTGCTGTAGTTCGTTTTGCCGTCCCCGATCGCGAGGCTGACGATGATGATGCAAAAGAAGAGGCAGACGCTCTCGAACGGGTCGAACCTGGTGGCGAGGAGGGAGCAAGGCGTTAGCGCCAGTTCCCAGATGATCAGGCGAGAAGAGGGCGGACGAACAGGAGCTGGGGAGGCGAAAGGGGAATGAGAGCGAACAGGTCAACTTCGGTCAGAGCACACGCGTAGGAAGGAAGGCTGGCCAACGCACCGTGAGCGGCTGGCCGATGCACCAACCGATCAGGATAAGTAGCGGCACGACAAACAGGCTGCAGGGCGAGAATGATCAGAATGCTAGTCTGGACTGGGGGGCGAGGACCGCAGAGCGACAGGAGACGCACGCAATCTGGATGGAGCTACCGACGGCGATCGAGAGCGAGAGGTCGATCTTGTCCTTGACTGAGACTACGACGGCGGTGACGTGCTCTGCGGCGTTGCTGCAGAGCGAGGAGTAGTTGCGTGCGGGATGTCAGCGTTCAGTAGGAAGGCGAAGGACCCTCGCCAGAAAGATTCAAGAACGCACCCGACCAGGGGCAAGAGGATCAGCGCGACGAACTCGCGAGAGATATTGCCCGTCGCCGTCAGGCCCTGAAATTCGCGCAGGATGTCACAGGTCAGCTGGGCACGGACAGAACGAGAAAAGATGGATTTAAGAAAGACCGACGTCGATGGAGTCGATGAGCCATTCGGCCGTGATGCCGGTGAGTGCGGTGATGAATGCCAAGAAGCAGACAGCCTGGATGGCCGTCAATTTGGGCACTTCGACCTCGTCGTCGTCGTCATTCTTCTTGGACTCGTAGCTGCTATCCACGCCGCTCTCCCTACGGCCGAGCGGTCCGCCATCGACACCGGTCCCGTGGGCGGTCGCCTCCCGTTCGATGTCTACGCTGCCGCGATGGCTGTCACCGTCCTCGGAGCCAGAGGTTGAGGAGCCGCCGAACGAGGGGAGTGACGGGACCCAGCCTGGTCGCGGAAAGACGTGTGAGGTTGGAGGGGACGGCATCTGGTCCACCTCCGCCTCAAGCCGCCGACGCTCAGCAGGCCGCAGGGTGCGAAACAGATAGGCGTGCGTGTAGAGCTCTGCCGAATCGACGCAGCCGGGGTCAGCGAGCTGTTCTAGCGCGGTAAACGGATGCCGAGAGGAACGCACGGAAGGTCAGGTAGCCGGCGTAGACAAAGAGGAGCCTGCGAGGGGTGCAGTGCGAATGTCAGCCTTGATGATCTCCCACCGTGAGGTATGGAGCAGTGAATGACCCACATGAAGGAGATGCCGCGCGAGATGCTGAGGAGGTTGCTGAGCTCCTCGCCAACGGGGTCGGCCCAGCTGCTCTGACCGACGCTGACATCTGCTCAAAGGTGAAGGATGAAAGCCGTCGGGGTCAGTCGTGGGCATTGGAGCAGTGGAACATGCGACCAGAGACGCACGGTACGCAAGGGGCAGGATCAGGGCAGGCATGGCGATGCCCATCAGACTGATGTTGAGCTGCGAGGATCGGACTCCGTAGCCCTGCAAGTTCGCAGACGGTCAGACGCGCAATTCATTCGAGGGAAGGCAGTGATGGCAGATCAGCGCACCTGCTCGTGGAATCGCAGACCTCCGGCGAAGAAGCACCTGTTCCGGAATGGCCCCCGATGGTCAGCCATGAGACCGGCGCAAACTCAGGGGGACGGCCGAAAAGACGCACATGCCGAGAACGAGCAGCGTGTTGGATAGGATCGAGCCAATCATTGAGGAGCGCACGATGTCCAGCTCGCCCTTGGCGAGCGCGAGGATCGAGATCAGTAGTTCGACCTGCGAGAGCGGGCGAAAAGCTGAGCGTCAGGACGGAGCCAGCCGGATCGACGCATTTTGACAGTCGAGAGACAGACGCACAGCATTTCCGAACTTTGGCGGACGGAAGAACAAGAGGCAAAAATGGATCAGAACAGCCTCAAAGGTGGGCAGGCCGCGCGAGCGGACTCACGGTCGCATTCAGCAAACCGCCGAGGGCATCGCCGACGCGGAGCGCGAGCTGCTCGGTCGCGAAGCCGAGGAGGCCAGCACTGCAGATGTCGCTCCGTCAGTATCAGCTACCGAGCATCATCGGCAGCGGCGAGAGACAATGATGGGCTTACAGCGGGATGATCGACAAGAAAGAGAAGACGAAGACGAGCGTGTCGCCAACGTGGGCGAAGTGCAGGGCCCAGCTGACGGGCACGAAGATCAGGGCCACGTTGAGCCAGCTTGATAAGATCGTGTTCTTGAGCGCTCGGAGCCAGGGCAGGTCACCTTCGGCGAGCTTGCGCTTCGGGTGCCTGCGATGGGGCGAGAGAGGCGTCAGTCATGGACGTCGCAGACGACGGCAAGTTCGCAAGACGAGACGCACAGAAGCAGCTCTCGCAGCGGAGGTCTGGGCAGAAGCTCCATCGGGTCGATCATCACTGTCTGCTGGTGAACGAGGCCCGACATCTGGGGCGTGCGCTGAAGGAACGTCGGGTTGGGCGCCGTAGGGGCGCGCCGGACAGTCCGCTGGTGGAGGTCGGTCGACGTGCCGGGCGCGCGGGCAAAGGCAGGGGTCGACACGCCGCGGGGTTGCATCGAGAAACCATCACTGTTGGCCCTGGTCGGACGCGGCTTCTCTGGGATCACATCCAGAGGAGGCGGCGAGAGGTCATCGATGGCGGTCGGGGATTCGACGGTCCGTATGGGTGGAGGCTGATCGGGCTCGGTGGTGGGGACGGAAGTGGCCATTCGAGGGTCGAGAGCGAAGTTGGGTGTCTGAGCTGCGAACGTTGGAAAAGGCAGGCAGGCAACGCAAGAGGATCAGCACCAGTGTTCATGACCCTGAGGGGCAGACACGAGGACCAGAGAAGTGGAGAGTGGTCGGGGGCCGCCAGTCGCTCAGCTCTGACGAGCAGCTCCCTCAACCTCGGTGCCTGCTTTCCCGCCCAGTCCGAGCCGCCCCGACGCCTCCGCCTACTCACCCTGGCTACCTGTCACAGCTCCCTTCGATGATCCATGCCCTTCCACGATGGGACACCATGCGGCTCGTGTCGAGCAGATCCTGGCGGGCCAAAGAGGCTAAAGCTGGTGCTTCGGAGCAGCGCGAAGAGGTCGGCTGGCGTCTGGCGAGACGGCGGCGGCGCACCGGCAAGCGACGAAGGAAGATCTCAAGCCAGTCCTCAACGGGAATGAGAGGAGCGAGCAACTCACTTGAGAGAAGGATGTCGAGGGGTGGGTCGAGACGGAGGCACCAGACGTGGCCTCCCCCCTCTCCTTGATTTGGAGGTGGCTATGATGAGGCCGCGCCAAGACCTTGCGATCGACCAAACAGGGTGTGCATCTGCGCGCAGCTGGCGCTTACTGCGTGGAAGCGAGAAGGAGCAAGATCGCATGAGATCTACCGGGGAGCAGTTCAGAGGAGAAGGGCAGCAGGGGAGGCGACTCAGTCGTCGCCCTCGACCCTCGACTGCAAAGAAGGAAAGGGAAAGGGATTGGGCTGATCAGTCTCCGCTCGCATATGAGACGGGCGCTTATGCATAGACGCACCTCGAAGAACAAGCTGTCCATCTCGCCCTCGTCCTTATCCGCGAGCGAGATGCTGCCCTTGAGCTTGAAACCTCTTTGTGCCGGAACAAGGGGAGTGGTATCGCGTCAGCCTTGTGGGGACGGTCGAGACAGGGATGCGAGCTAGGGACTGATTACGCACTGCACGTCTGCAGCGTGGACGATCGCTCGAGCGGCAAGATCAGCATCGGCGCAACAGGGTATCCGACAAAGTGATGGGTTGGGACGCACAGACAGCTCGGAGCAGATGGAGATGAAGCAGTCGAGAAGAGATCTGCTGCGAGTGGCTGTGAGAGGACCCTGGGTTCGGCACCGGCATGCTCGAGGGTCAGCATCGGGGCGAGCGCTATGCCCCAGACGAGAAGACGTACAGGGCGTGCCCTTGATTCGGATCTCCCAGCAACCGGGGTCCTTGCTGAGGGGTCCACTCTTCTGAATCCCCTGCGGCCAAGCGTACCCAACCGCCTCTTCGACAGACTCAATGACGGCCTGCGGCGCGTCAATCATCCAGATCTTGTCGTCGTCTTGGAACGACATCGACAGAAACTGGGTCGGGATCTGCACGAGAGCGGCCCGGATTGGTCAGTCGGCCGCGCGTCATTCGAGAGACAAGGCAGAAGGGCAAAAGCGCACTGTCGTCGGCTCAATCCGTTTGCGCAGGTACATCGTGTCGCGCGACGAGTCCTTGAACGAGGCGTCGATCGAGGCGACGAGGCCGAATGAGTGTTGCGACAGCGTCGTTAGCAGCTGCGACACGAGCCGACGGATGGCGATGCCTGCCCGTGTGCCGCGCGCGCCCCAGACGAGACCGTTGAGGTGAACCTCCCAGACGTCAACGACCGTCTCGCCGCCGCCGAGCTTGCCGCCACCGACCTTAGGCGTCCCGTGCGACGACACGCCCTTGTGCCACGACGCGCGTATGGCCTCGAGGATCGGTACGTGAAGAGAATGGGGCAGATTGATGAATTGGAGGACGTTCGTGCGTGAGAAGGCACTGTAATGGATTGCAGACAGTTTGTCCGCGCGACGTCAGCTGGCAGACGCCAGAGTGGGGACGAGCCCCGGCCGCGCGACGAGAGAAGGGGCCGCGGAGAGAGACGCACATAATCGCGTAGCAGCAGGTCTGCCCCAGGACATTGATGCTCTTGCAGCCGAGTGCCTCCTCGCCAATGTCGAGGCCGTCGACGCTGGTGCCATGGCCCTTGCTCCCGCTGGACGAGCCGGCGATGAGGCTGGTCCGAGGCGTCGACGCGCCGCTCCCTGGCTGACCATCCACCAGCTCGTTGTCGACAGCGGACGAACCACTCGAGCTCACCGTGGAGGTACGGAGGATGCTCTTGAGACCTGGGCCAGAAGACGAGCTGGTTGACGAAGAAGTTGAGTCCGGGGCCGCCGTTGCCACCCGCGTCGACGGCGCTGACGAAGACGAGGACAACGTCGCGGGCGAGGACGACAACGTCAACGTCTCGAGCTTGGGCGACGTCGGGCCGCTTCCGGACGAGGACGACGTCGAGTGGTGCTTGTGATGCAGCTTCTGCAGGAGCGAGGGCATGCTGTCGGGGCAAGGATGTGTGGGGCGCGGTGAGGGGACGCAGGTCGGGCAAGGCAAGGTGCCCTCGCCCCTCGGTTCAGGCAGAGGGCGAGCTGGCGGGCAGACCGGGCTTCGGAGCCTTTTCTTCTCGACGATAAGATTGCCCGACAACCTCGCCCTGGGCCTGCCTCTCGACGCCCTCTACCTGGCCTTCAGACCTGACAGGCAAGAGAGGTCGTCGTCTGTCTCCTGCTCACTCGTGCGAGTGGTGATGGTTCCGACCGACGCAGGAGGCCGTCCGGGGATTGAGGCTCTCGCCATCCCTCCAAGCTTCCCCGCGCCTGTCAGGCGCATGCTGCCAAACGGAAGCACCGCGCGCGGCCGACATCATACCTGCCGCCAACAATGGTCGTCGACGTCGCTCGTCGTCGTCGTCACTGCACTGCCATCGAGAGGCCTGTCTCTCTCTCCCTCCTCCATTCGGAATGCGACGTTGCCGCTCCACCCCACGGTTCTGTCGACAGCAGGGCACGTTGGAGGAAGCTCGACGCCCTCACTGCAGCTCGGCTATTTCCAGCTCGCCCGCGTGCGCTCAAAGCCGGCCCGCTCTGGTTCGCTCTGCAGCTTCGACTCTTTCCTCCGACCCTCACCGCCAGCGCTTTTGAACGACTCGATGTGGCCGCTCAGCAAGAAGCAGAACCTTGAACGGCGCGACAGCGACGCCACTCACACCCAGGACGAGGTCAAGGCGAAGACCGGCCTCGGGAAGAAGGGGCTCATCTTCGGCGAGTCCCCGGCTGTCTTTCCTTCCTTCCCTCTTCCTCTCCCTGAGGCTGACCTGCTCGTGCTCCCTTGGCTCTCGCTTGACCTGCAGCCTGTGGCGCAGCTCTGTTCTCGTGCGTACCTCCTCTCTATCGTTTGCCCGGATTCGGGAAGTCTGCCGCGAGAGGGTCCCCCCCCCCCCCGCTCGTCTGCAGGAACCTCACGCGCGACAGCTCCGATGACGCCCTTCCTCTTAGTTTGGCGCCCGAGACTGACTTGAACACTCCTCTATGACCATCAGCGACGGCTACGCGTACGTCGCGCTGGTATGGCTCTCCAGATCCATCGCGTTCCTGGCTGACCCGTCTTTCTCTCTCATTCGCCGGCCAACAGCAACGCAGGCATAGGGCCCGTGCGTTTGCCTATCAGGCCGCAGCCCCACACTCCCCGCTCATACGCCCCGCGCTCCCGAAAACCCGACTTGACCTCGATTCCGCGCTTGTGTCGACCAGGTCAACACCATCCTTGGCATCCTCTACGCGGATGAGATCGCCAACACCAACTGTGGGTTTCGTCTTGCATGCTGGCGCGTCGGGGTTCCTTTGAAATGTGCGTGCCGAAGCTGACCTCCGCGAGGACCCTTCTTTTCCCGCACCCTTCCCGCTCGCTGTCGGCAGACTCGCAGCTTTTGTCGTCCATGGCCTTTGCGGGCACCGTCGTCGGCATGCTCGTCTTTGGCGCGATGAGCGACTTCATCGGCCGCAAGAGCGGCATGCTCATCGCCGTGCGTCTGCGCTCAACCTCGTGGGCAGTCCACCTGACCTGCTGCGCTCGGCCTAGTTCGTACTGACCGGGTTTACCTCCCAGACTGCTATCATCTTCGTATTTTCTGCTCTCTCTGCCGCATCCAAGGGTGCCGGCGGATCCATTCCGGGCATGCTGAAGGCCCTCATCGCCTACCGATTCCTCCTCGTACGTTCCCATTGGCTCGCCTCCCCTCCTGGCGGCTGCTCGACTCACCCGCACGCGTTCTGTCTGCTACCAGGGCATCGGCATCGGCGCCGAGTACCCCAGCGGATCTGTCGCCTGCTCCGAGAACACGGAGGCCGAGGGCGTGCCCAAAAATCGCCAACAGATGTACTTCCAGCTCTCGACGAACTCGATGATGTGCGTCTCGCTGGCCCTCTTGCCTCCTCTCACGCGCCCGTCCGTCGACAGTGACTGATATGTGCTTGTGTACGAAAAAAAAGTGATCTGGGCTTCGCGGTCTCGACCTTCGTTCCTTTGGTTCTGCTTTGGATCTGCGGCATGGGCCACCTTCGGCTCGTCTGGCGGCTCTCCCTGGGCCTGGGTTGCATCCCTCCTCTCTTGCTGCTCTACTTCCGGTCCGTCACAGTCTCTTGTCACTTGCACCAACCCTGCTGATTTTCTGACTCGAAAGACGTTTTTTTCTGCCACTTGCGCCTCTTTCAGCGTCAAGATGCGGGAGCCCGAGTCTTACATCCGCCACTCGATCAAGCGCCGAGACATCCCTTACTGGCTCATCTTCAAGCGCTACTGGGTCAAGCTCGCTGCCGTCTCGGCCGCCTGGTTCCTGTGAGCACCCGCGCTTCAACACTTGCTCATGGCTCGCACAGGTCATAGGCTGACGCAATCCTTCTCATTCGCACGCAGATACGATTGGGTGCGCATCCCCAACCACTTGAAATTCACGTCTGCCAGCACTGACCTACGCATTTTAACCGCTCCCGCCTCGCCAGATTGTCTACCCATTTGGCCTCTACAGCTCCGTCATCGTCTCAGTCGCCGACCAGAACGGAACCCTTTACACCGATCTTGGCTGGGGCTGCCTGGTGGGTCCTTGAGCTTGCGCACTGTGAAACGCTGTGCCAGCGCTGACCCATCCTTCACCCGGCAGGCCAACGCTTTCTACATCCCAGGCACGTTCCTCGGCGCGTTGTTCGTCTCTGATCGCCTCGGCCCCAAGTACACCATGATCTTTGGTCTCGTCATGCAATCCATCGTCGGGTTCGCCATCTCGGGAGCGTACAACCCTCTCACGCAGAACAACACAATCGTGCGTCCTCGCTCTGGATCACACCCCATATTTGCAGACGCCGGTCCCTGATTACTTTTTTTGTCGTGTACAGGCCGCCTTTGCCTGCCTGTATGGGCTTTTCCTCAGCTTCGGCGAGGTCGGTCCCGGAAACTCACTCGGTCTGCTCGCCACCAAGGCCATTGGTCGTGAGTCTCCTACACCCGTCATCGCACGGCCTCCCATGTGCTCATACTGACAACTTTTCGCCCTCGTCCGCTCGTTCAGCGACATGGTGAGTGCTCGAAGTTCCCACACGCGAGTCGTGACTGCGTCACCCAATCTGACTGACCGTCCCCTCGTTCGCGACCCCTCGCAACAGTGTTCGTGGCCAGTTCTATGGCCTTGCCGCGGCCATCGGCAAAGTCGGCGCATTCATCGGCACCTACGTGAGCGCCCTTGCTCAGATCGCATGCCCTGCACAAGATCCCACGGCTAACAGTGCGCTGCCCGCCGTCCACCACCCAACAGACATTCCCCCAGATCATCGACAAGTGCGTCTCGCCTCTTTTCTTGAATCCGAGCACAGTTACTAACGCGCGCTCGTCCTTCTCTCACAGCTTCGGCGGCTCCGACAGCTACGGCGGCAAGACCGGCGTCTTCTACCTCGGCTCGGGTCTCGCCCTCGTCTCGGCCACCATCGTGTTTTTCTTCATTCCGAACATTGGGCCCGACTACATGGAGCACGAGAACCTCGCCTTCCGCGAGTATCTGGCCGAGCACGGCTACGACATGTCGCTCATCGGCGCCCTCATGGACGACGCTCAGGACCCCGAGCGGATCGACTATGGCAAGGCCGTCATGCATGACAAGAATGGCGTTGAGACGACCGTCATGGCAGGCCCTCTCTACGAGTCCAAGTGAAGCGGAGCCGTGCCCTTTCCCTTCCCCTCTTACCCCTCCATCACGAACCTAGACTGCTCTGGCCCTTCCCCCCCCCCCTCCTTTCGTTCTCGTCCGCCATTTACACGTACCCGACTCTCCAAGCTAGACCACATCTTCCGACGGATCTCGCTTTCAACAGGCGTCGTTCGCAACCCTTGTCTTCCTCTAATACATACCATCCACGACTACGCTCTACGTGCCCCGCGCGTCCCTCTTCCCGGGCTTCAACACTTGTAACGCGCTCGCCTGCAAATCGGCATGACATGTAGACCTCACGCCCCCCGCGGTGGGCTCTCCCAGCTCACGTCTTCCCAGTCGCCCTTGACCCACACGTCGCGCACCTTGCGCTCAACCTCCTCCCGCGCTGCAGCGCCCGTTGCCGGCTTGTGACCGTTGACCTCGTGCCAAACACGCACGGCCTGGTGCACCTCGTCCGGGTTCTTGGCGCCGACGACGACCGGCAGAACGGTACCGTCCGCGCATGGCAGGTTGCGTAGGCCGTACCCGAGCGCGACGTCAGCAAGCCCGCCGGGCCAGTCGCGCACGGCGTCGGCCGCCGCACGCGACACGGGGACGACGCTGGCGTTGTTGGGATCCGTCAGGGCCGGGTGCCAGGCCGGCGCACCCGAAGGGACAAGCAAGCCCATGTTGAGCGGACTGGCCGTTAACAGCCGGCAGCCCGGCGGAAAGTGCGGGAGGTAGCCGGCGAAGCTTGCGTTCTGCAGATTCGAGTGGGCGTACGACAGGATCGAGGTCGGTGGGGGCGAGAGCAGCTGCGACAGCCGCAGCAAGACTGGCAGCGGGTAGCCTGAGATGCCGATCTCCCTGATGAGGCCCTCGGACCGCAGGCGAACGAGGACGGCCCAAGCGGCGAGGACAGTGTCGTCGCCCGATCCGAGCGAGGCTGGCGGGGACGAGGAGGACGAGGAGTCGAGGGTGAGGCCGGCAAGCGCCTGAGAGGACGGCGAGCGCAGGAACGAAAGCGGCCGATTCGTCTTCTCGAGCGCGGGCAGAGTAGAGCTCACGAACTCGACGTCATGCAAGTCTGCGAGTAGGCGGGTTCGCGATCGTCAGCGTTTGCTACGCCGACGGGAACGGAACAGGCACGGGTGAGTGACTGACAGACAATGTCGAGGTAGTTCGTCTGAAGGCGCTTGAGCGAACGCCGGATCGACGTCTCAATGTTCTCGGGCGAGTAATCAAAACCTTCGGAGTTGTACCGGCCGGCCTTGGTGATGAGCTTGTATGACGCGCGCGGGTGCTCGCCTGCGAGCGACGCCAGCGCGTTGCCGAGCACAATTTCGGACGGGTGGTAGCTAAAGAGCTCATGGAAAGGAGCGAGCTCAGAGTCAGCAGCGCAGCTCGTAGGACTAGAAGATCGGAGAAAGCGGTTCGCACTGGGGCGAGGTGTCGAAGACCCGGATGCCATAGTCGAGCGCCAGGCGGACGGTCCGCACCGGTAGCGCGCGCTCGTCGTCAGTTGACGGCGGCGGGGCGTAGATGCCGTAGCCAAACGTAGCGCAGCCAAGGACGAGCGGACTCCAGCCGTTGGGGCCCTAGAGTCATGCGGTGATAGAAGAAAATGAGGGGCACGGTCAGCAGCTAAGCTCGACCCAGGACGAGCAGGGAGGAGAAGCTGCCTGAGGGATGCACGGAGGGCACCGGCGATGATGTCCGCTCATCACGCTGAGCGGGGACCGGAGCCGGCGGGATGACGGGATCGGGGTTGCGAGGGTGGATGCCGGCCATGCTGATGTCAAGCGGCAAGGAGGATAGGGAGATGGAGGGCAAGTGAGAGTCGAGAGGTCGTCGGACGCGCGGGCCCTCTTCGGGCCGTACGTAGGCGCCCAGGCAAGGGTCGAGCCCACCCCCGCTCGACGCCTGTGTCACGCCTTGCGCTTTCAGTTCATGGAATGGTCCGATTGTCCTGTTTGCCCGCTCGCAGGCACGATGAAACGGTTTGGCAACGAGAGAGCGGCGCAGGTCCAAAGGAAGCGACTGCTGCACGCCCTAGCCAGGCCCAGACGCGCAGGGGACAGCGTCTGCTCGTTGAGGTTCGGAGGCAAATTCGGCCAGCGCCAGCGAGAGATGGGCACTGCCCGCTCGACCGGTCCCTTCCCAACCACATCGCAACTCTTTTTTTTGCCCCTCACAAACACGCTACCTGGACCTCGTGATCATGGTCAGCTTGCCTGTCATCCTTTGCATCCCATGCCTGCTCGCCTGCCCAGGTCGCTGACGCCAGTTGCGCTGCGATCGACAGGACAACTTCATCAACGTCGGTCGCGCCCTTCCCATCTCCTTTCCCTCGCTTGCCTCTCTGGGCTGACCGTCTCGATTGCCCTTTGCAGCTCGCCAAAAAGGGCTACGAGGCGTACTCGGACTCGCAGAAGTCGAGCGACTCAAGCCAGCAGCAGCAGCAGCAGCAGCAGCAGTCGTCGTACGGCGGTGACAACAGCCGTGCGTATTCCCTCGCCTGTCGCCCCCTCGCTTCGACCCTTCCTCCAAGCTGCGCGCCGTCGCAGCTGGCGCACCATCGGTCCTGACACCTGGCCGCTCCTCTGCGTTTCTCTCGACGCAGAGTACGGCGTGACCGGCGGTGCGCAGTACAACCGGCCGTACGGCGATAACTCGTACGGCGGCTCTTCGACCGGCTATGGCGTTCAGCAGGGCGGCGGTTCCAGCGTCGAGGACGACCGTGCGTTAGCCTCCCCCCTCCCTTTCCGGTTGCTGCCGCCTCCCTTTCGCTGCAACATCACTAGATCAGGGAGCTGATCATCCTGATCTGTCCTGCAACAGTCGATGACGACGCCGTCATCAAGAATGCGCGCAAGCAGGCCGACGAGGATGACGACGATGACTCGAACGACTCGCTGTGCGTCGTCGACCAGGCTGCATCTCATCTCTCAGCACCTCGCTGACCGGCTCGCTGCGCCATTCCTCGCCCCACCAATGATAGCTTTGCCAACGCACTCTCGTTCGCCAAGACGCAGTTTGGCTCGTCGTCGTCCGCCGCCCAGCGGCCCATCGACGAGTCGGCTGCGCAGAACGCGCACCAGCAGGCTTACGGCCAGGGCAACGCCTCGTCGCTCGGCACCGAGGGCATGGGCCTCGCCGCTGCCATGCAGGCCATGAAGATGTTCACCGGCTCGTCGTCGAGCTCTGGCTCGGCCGGCGGCAACTCGCAGTCGCAGGTGGTGCGTCCGACCTGAGCGCCGTTCCGTCCGCTACCTTCCCACGCGCGCCGTCCGTCGCTGACCACCCCTCGACCCCTCCCCCCCGCGCCCGCCTTCCAGATTGGCATGGCCATTGCCGAGGCCAAGAAGCTCTTCTCCAAGTCGGGTGGCCAGACGGCCGACGGTGGCGGACAGCAGGACGTCATGAACAGCGCCGCATCGACGCTGATGAAGCTCATGGTCCAGTCCAAGATGTCTGGCCTCATGGGCACCGGCGGCGGTGCGAGCAGCGGAGGCGGCGGCGGTAACATGCTCTCCAGTGCGTGCCCACGTCTTGCTCTTGAAGTTCGAGGACATTGCTGACCGTCTCGTTGTTCAGGCCTCGCGAGCCAGTTCCTCAAGTAGAGGGCCCAGCCGTTTCGGCTTGCATCTCAAACTCACTCTTTCCTGCGCACCGCAGGACCCCCTTCACACCTCTGACATGACTTGCCCAGCTTCGCATGAAGACCTTCGCAAGAAACTCATTGCTCTCTCCCACGGTTTTCTTAGCAGCTCACTGTAAGCGCGCCCGCCTTGACCGACGACCGTCTGAGAAGCGCTGCGCGAGACATGACATCCCGCCGACCTCCCTCCTGCGGCATGTCCGCCGTCTAGAAGTCCATCTCGTCGTCCTCGTCAACGTTGCCCTCGGCGATCTCGCTCACGAGCTCGCGCGCGCGCTCCCGGGCCTCGGCGCCCGAGTTGAGGTCCTTACGGTGCGCGTTGAGCGGGTAGCGCATGGCCTGCGATACGGAGGGGATCACAGCAGGAGAGTCAGCGATCGAGAAGCACAGCTGGCCGCGAGCTCACGGAACTGGGGCAAACGCACCTTGACGCTCTCATTGTGCAGCTGCAAGCAGAAATCGATGCGCTTGCCGAAGACCTTGCGCGGCTCAGCGGTCTCAAGCACGTCGACCTTCTCCTTGCCCACCATCCAGCCCTTCTCGTGGTCGACACCGACGCCGGCCGAGACGACGCCGTCACGGATCGCCTTGGTCACGATGTACTCGGCGTCCTCCTCGTTGTCGAGCTGCAACTTGACGCAGATGTCGCGCAGCGAGATCTTGGAGTAGGCCTGCGAGATCTGCGCGAGCCCCGTCTTGATGACGTTGTGCCGCAGACGGAGGATGAGCGTGTGCGTGGCGTCGGCTTGGAAGGTGGCGCCGTGCGTCGACAACGCCGCCTGGAAGGCCGACAAGTCACCGACACGGACAGCTGAGGCGTCGAAGAAGAGAACGAGGGTCAGCCTGTCTGCCTGACTGGGCCGGGGTCCAAGCGAGCGCGCAATGTCGGGCAGGACGCACCCTGAACGATCTGGAAGTACGGCACGAGTGCCGTCTTAAGCACTGGCAGGCGGAAGGTGGATCGTTCCGGAATGTTGCCCATCAGCAGGTCAACAACGATGAAGAACTTGTAGGCCTGTTTATGACGGGCGAGCGAGGGGGTTAATCGTCAGCAGGGAGCACTGCGCGACGTGCAGTCGGTGAGCAGGGTCACGCACGGTCTGGATGAAGCCCGGTGCAATGTGTGCACTGGGTGCGCGTCGGATCGCCTGCTGCAGGTTGTCGTGGGCCTCAGTGTAGTTGAGCTGGACGGCGCGGATGCGACCGAGGTAGTAAAGGTAGCGAGCGAGCTGGGCGTTGCCGGCTGACTCGGGGAACGTCGACTTGGATACGAGCTTGTCGGCCTGGTCGAGCAGGTTGTGGTTGAAGTAGCTGCGCAAAAGCAGGTTGATGAGCGTCGACTGGAGGTCCTCGTCGTGCCGAAGCGTGGCAGTGCGGTGAGCAGCCAGCAGCAGTCTGGCAGTGGCAGCGGCACGCGGTCTCAAATCAGCGGCTGGGTGTAGCAAATGACGGAAGCTTTGCGAAGTACGTACGGTCGAAGGTCGGCATCACGGCCCTGAAGCTCGTACACACGCCCGAGGTAGAAGTAGACCTTGGCCGACAGGTGGTCAAGCGATCTCCGGTTGAGCTTCTGCACGAGCTCGACGGTCGACGAGAAGAGGTCGCCAGCCTGCATAGCACACGCGACAAAGAGGAGAGGAAGGCCAAATGAGTGTCAGCGTAAGTCAGCCCTGCACCTGGAGCGGACAAAGCAGATTCGCATGGATGAACGCACCTTAGCCAGGTCCTTCGCATCGAGCAGCACGAGGCCCGACAGCAGGCGCAGGTAGACGTCCTGCTCGGGCACAATCTCGGTCACCTCCTTTACTGGCGGCTTGGCCTCCGACGACTCGGCGGTCTCATCCTCAGGGGCGGCCGACGAGTCGACGTCCATCGAATCGGCTGACGGTGATGAGGTCGGGACGACAGCGAGCAGCGAGGCGAGCGTGGAGTCGCCTGTCGAGAGTGCGGCGCAGACAAGAGAGCTGAAGTCAGTCAGCTCTACGGCGTCACTTGGGGGAGTAGCCTCCGCCCGATCGCCTGTTTCCACCTCCTTCGAAGCAGTGACCGAGACGACGCACCCTTGGGGTAGCTCTCCTCGAGCACCTCCCGCAGCACCTTGAGCCCGTCGTGCTCCTTGCTGAGCTTCCTGCGCGTGGTCGTCAACGTCCGGAGAACTCGAGCGCTGAACCGCGGCTCAAACGTCTCGACACCACGCTGGAGGAGGGCAAGGTTGGCCTTGAGCTCTGCGAAAGGCCGAGGATCGCGGTACACGGCGGGAAGGACATCAGCGCTGAGAAAAGGGGGCGCCGAGGAAGAGGCAGGGAGAGGTGGGGGGCAGGCGGACCTTGCTTGAGCGTCAGCGGCACCTTCTTGACCTCGACCTTCTCCTTTTTGGTCTCGTCGGCCTTCTTGGGATCTGCGTCCTTGGGCTTGTCGTCTGCCGGTGCCATCCTTGTGTTGAGTCTGGAGGGAAGGCGGGTTGGGGTTGGGGAAGGAGGATCAGGGGGTTCGAGCTATGTCGATGGCGGCGAGAGATGCTGGCGACAGAGGCGGCCTCGCTGGAGGAGCGTGACTGAGATCACGGATGATTGATCAGCAAAGTAACGCTCGGCAACAAAGGACGCCAGTCGCGCCGGCAGACCCCGACGCGGTAGACGTGTCGCTCGACGCCGTGCAACTTCGACATGTCCCCAGCGCAGCAGCTCCTTACCCGAAGACACGCACATGCCATGTCTGGCCACGACGACGAGCTGATGGGCCCTCCAGACCTGACTTTCTACTGCTGATGCCTGATCCCGACGAGCTCCAACGTTGCCCGCCCGCGCGGACGGTGTGGCCTTACTCGGTTCCTCCACCATCTTGCCGGCAACAGCGCCATGCCCTTAGCAGCGAATATAGAGCGGCCTATCGCGCCGGTCGCCGGTCGCCGGCTCCCCTCGCGCTCCCGATCTCGTCCCAATCTGGTGGTGGCTCCTTCGACAACGAGGGAGTCGCATGTCGAAGCGAGAAGGACCGAGGGGTGCGGGCGTGGGACTCGGCAGGCTTCCCTGATCTGCCCTCCACCATGATACCCGGCATTCGCCCGGTGCTGCTCTCCCTTGCCACCTGCAGCCGTCGACAGCAGCACCCTCAGAGGCCCATGTCAACGGTAGAGTGAGGCGGGACCGTCCGGACCGCCAGCTGCTGCCGTACCGAGATGTCTGTTCGAAGATGCTGCTGATCCGCCGACTAATCTCGTGGCGGTCCTCTTCTAGACGCTCAAAGGAAGGCACTCCTCTCTTCGTCTTTTCCTCCCCCTCACACACACACCCTCCTCGCCCGCACGACCTCAAGATGGACGACAAGAAGGGCTCCTCCGCTCACCTCGAGCACTCGACGACCACCACCGGCGACCTCCTCGCCACCAACGCCGCCAGCGCCGAGCACGCGTCCTCCGACGCCCTGAGCACCGGCTTCTCATTCAAGGCCCTGTTCTCGCGCAAGTCCAACGACGACTTTTTTCACGAGGCGCTCGACAAGTACGGCTTTGAGGGCGCCATCGACCCCGAGGCCGAGCGACGGCTAGTAAAGAAGCTCGACCACAGGATCATCCCTCTGTGAGCGCTTCCTCCACATCCTTCTCCCTTTTTCACCCCCCCTATCCCTCCACCCGAGTCGCCCTCTCGATGAGCTGACACTCCATTCATTTCAGGATCGGTGTTTGCTACTGCTTCTACTACATCGACAAGACGACTCTGAGCTATGCGGTGAGTGTCCTCTCTTTCGCGCACTTCGAGATCGCCCAATTGGCTGACACGATGTTTTGTGCTCCTTTCCCCGTTCTCTCTCCCCTGCCGATCACAGGCCATCTTCGGCATCAAGGATGCTGCCCCGGCTGGGCTGGGTCTGCACGGCATCCAGTACTCGCTCGCTTCCTCGGCCTTTTGTGCGTCTGACCTGCGCGCGGCCGCTCAGATATGCACCTCGTGCGTCAAGACGCTGACGTTGCTTTTTCTGCCCTCCCTCACTCGACCTTGCTTCCAGACTTCGGCTGGGGAGCCTGGGCGATCCCGTCCAACCTGATCCTTCAGAAGTGCCCGCCCGGGTCGTATCTCGCGTTCAACATCTTCCTCTGGTGCGCCCTTGTCGTCGATACACTCTGCCCACCTTCCCTAAAGTCTTGCGACTGGCTTATCCTCGCTTCTTTTTCATCGCAGGGGCGTCCTCCTCATGGCGCAGGCCGCGTCCAAGAAATTCGTCGACCTGCTCGTCCTGCGCAGTGAGTGCTGCGCGTGCGCGCTGCCTGCCACTCCCCCTTCCCCTCTTCCAGAGGTCCTCTCCACTTGGCTTGCTGACCTCTCAGCGTCTTCTGCCTGCGCTCGAAAGTCCTCTCTGGTGCCTTCGAGGCCGTCGCCGACCCGTGCTTCATGCTCTTGACCTCGATGTTGTGCGTCGTGTCTTCGGTATCACGTTGATTCCGTTCGGCGCGCGGCCGCCCCCCCCCGCCAAGCCTGACCTTCCTCTCTCCCCTGCTTTCCCTCAGCTACACCAGAGAAGAGCAGCCTCGCGTCATCAGCTCCTGGTACTGTTTCAACGGGTGAGTCCGTCACTGATCTTACTGTCGCATCAGTCTCCGGCATCGGCAGCTCGCCGCTGACGCCCATCCACGCTCACTCGCACGCACGCTTGCAGGGTGGGCGTAGCCATCGGTGGACTCCTTGGATACGGCATCGGTTCGATTGAGGGCGCGCTCGTAAGTTGGAAGTATGAGTGCGTGCAGGTCTCTCGCTCTAGTGTTGCGCGACGTTGAATCCTCGTTGACCCCGCTGCCAATGCCCGTAATGCCCGTGCGCTCTCCCGCTTGCAGATTCCTCATCATCGGCGCCCTCTGCTCCGGCTGGGCCATCTGTCTGCTTCTCTTCATGCCGAGCTCGCCCGCAACCGCCTGGTGGCTCACGCGGGACGAGCGGCTCATGGCCGTCGCGCGCCTGCGAGGCAACCAGGTCCGTCCAGTTTGCGCGCCATCCCTCCGCACCTTCCGCGCTCGCTGACGCGCGCGCCTCTCGCAGACTGGTATCGAGAATCGAAGGCTGAAGATGGACCAGGTCAAGGAGGCCTTCCTTGACATCAAGACTTGGATGTTCTTCTTCATCGGCTTGTGAGTTGAACTCGCGCAAGCATGCCTCCCTCCTCACCCTCCGACCTTGCTAACGTTGCGCGCCTCGCCCTCTCTGCTCGCTAGCACTGGCAACATCCCCAACGGAGGCATCTCCAATTTCTCCACCTTGATCATCCAGGGACTAGGTTTCGACACGCTCCACACCGCACTACTCGGCATCCCGCAGGGTGCCCTCGTCGTCTTCTGGATAGGTAGCGGTGCCATCCTCAACTCGCGGCTGCCGAAGAACTCGCGCACGCTCGTCTGCGCAGCCTTCATGATTCCCACGATCGCCGGCGCGTTGGGCTTCCTGCTCGCACCGACCGACGCCTACGTCGGCAGGCTCATCTGCTTCTACTTGACCGGATCCTGTGCGTCCTCCCTTCCTCTCCTTGGCAGGGCGCAACCGGGCCTGTTCCGACTCTCGCCTCTGACCTGTTTATCCGCTCTCCCTCCTCCTCGTGCACATTTCAGACCAGGCCACCTTCGTCCTCACATTGTCGCTCATCACGTCGAACACGGGTGGTCAGACCAAGAAGATGCTCGTCTCGGCCATGATCTGGCTTGGCGCCTGTGTCGGGTGAGTTTGTTGTGCCCCTTTCTTACCTTTCTCGTCCGCCCTTTCGGATGCAAGCTGACCCTTGCCGTCCGTCCTCCCGTCCTTTCGCGTCCACTTCAACAGGAACATTGCCTCGCCTTTTTTCTACAAGACGGAGCAGGCGCCGACGTACCAGATGGGGATCGGCTCGCTGCTGGCTGCCAACAGTCCGTATCTTCTCCCCTTAATTGCCTCCTCGCTGGCGCGCTGACTCACCGCGTTACCTCCCCGCCCTTTAGTCCTCGAACTCCTCATCATCATCGCCTTGCGCTTCGTCTTGATTCACGAAAACAAGGTCAAGGAGCGCGCCCGTGCAGCCGTCGCCGAGCTCGCCGACGGCGAGGACGACATCAAGGGCGCCGGACCAACCGCCAACTCGACGACCTTTGCCGACTTGACCGACAAGCAGAACATCAAGTGCGTCGATGCCTCTCTGATCCGAACTCCAGTCGTCTCGCAGACGACCTCGCTGAAACCTTTCTCGCTCTTTTCCGTCCGTCGCAGCTTCGAGTACGTCTACTAGGGTCTCGCTTCTCGGCGTCGATCGTGCCATCACCCCGTCTCCCCCGCTCGACCTCTATCGGCTTCTTCTTTGTTTCAATCGATGTGTTGTCTCATCCCCTCTGGCTCAGCGCAAGACGAGCAGTTTAGACGGGGCATGGGGATCGTCCGGCTCGGCAGCGGTCTGCTTCTAGTAGAGGCACCGTCGAAAGCAGAAATGAGCAAGTCGTCGTAGAGGGAGGCGTGCATGGGCGTGTCGAGCGGCAAGCGCGGTGAAGGGGCATAAGCGGGCAAGCTGGAGAGGCGGCGGTGGGTCGTTCAGGTCGTTAAAGTGAGAGGGCGCAGGGAGGTATACGAGGAGACCAGAGAGAGAACAACGAGGGTCCCAAAGAGAGAGAAGAGATGTGCGAGCGTCGTCTGGGTTGAGAAGAGGAAGAGATTGCGATGCGAGAGTGATGATGCCAGCCGGAGCAGGGATCTGCTCAGCGAGGGGTTGCGATCTGCGCGAGACCTGTTTGAGGCAGAGCGCAGAATTGAATCAGTCGAGGGATACACTTCTAAGAACAGCCGGACAGGCGACGAGAACGCACTGAGAAGGGCGTCGGGCGGCGCCGCGCGAAGCTTGAAACACAACTGGAACGGGACGGCCTCGGCCGGGACCGTGTTGAACTTGGCCGACAACGTCTTGAACAAGCACACTTCGCGGATGCTGCATCGTGTCGAGTGGAAAGGGACAGTTGGTCAGGCAAGCGAGCGAAGGGAGGGCTTCATCGTGAGGTGCAACGAGGAGGACGCACATCTGGGCATGCTGTGTCGCCTTGTCGACGTTGATGAGCGTGCCGCCGGCAGGGACAAATGCAGGCAGCGGTGGCAGGTGCGCGCGCACTGCCCCGGGGATGCGCGGCGTGACAAAGTCGGGGTAGGCGTCGAGCGTTGCTAGGTCGTGCAGGTAGATGCCGACGTAAGGCAGGAAGCCGTCGTCGCGCGTGGCGCCAGTAAGCGACCTAGCTGGAGCTGCGTTGCTGCCGCCGCCGCCTTGGCCCATGGTGGTCGCCGCTGGGCCAAGCTGGGCGTTTTCAAAGAAGCGCCCGCCGTGCGTCTCGAGGATGCTGGCATGTGCTTTGCGTAAGTTGGCCCAGCTGCCGTCGGCCGTCGTCAGCAGACGCAGGTCCTTGAACACGCGCCGCTCCCACATCGCCAGCTTGGGCCAGGCCTTGTGAGCCTGCATGACGCTGGCGATGAGCGGCGTCTGCAGGCCCTGCATGATCGCGACGCAGGTTCTGGGGCGAGAGGAGAGTCGCGGGTCAGCTTCTGATGAGCGCAAGGGGGGAGGCAGAGGAAAACGCACTGCAAGTTGGACATCTGGAACAGGGCGGCGGCGAGCTTGACGAATCGCTCGACTAGCGTGACGAGTGCGTTACGACCGGCGCGGGCGGTGAGGACCTAGCAGGAAGGCGGGAGATGAAAATCAGCTCAGGCGAGTGGTGAAAAGAGCAACATGGCAAAAAAGACGCAAGGACGCACGAGCTCCGTCTCAACCCAGCGGACGACGAGCTCGAACCGGCGGACGAGCATGCTGACGTCGCTAGCCCGGCCGGCGAGCCCGACCTTCCAGCGCGCCTTCTCGCGCCACAGTTCCTCCCAGCTGTCGAGCGCCGGCAACGGTTGAGCAACCCAAGCCGCAGGCTTGCGCGCGAGCTCGTCGAATCCTATCGCGTTGAGCAGTTGGGCGTCGATCATCGAGAATTGGGCCGCGAGGACAGACGTCTTGATTGAGAGACTGCAAGTGAGGCAGGAGGTAGGAGAGGGTTAGTGCTCTCTGAAGAGTGGAGGCGTGAAGACGGGCTTGGACGCACATGAACGACTGGTGCCGCAGAGCCGGCTGCACGCTCGGGTAGAAAGAGCGCGACCTGGGCGCCGCGCTGTTGGCCTGATTGGTCCCCGGCGAGCTTGACGTCGGTCGGCGCTTAGTGAGGCTCCGCCTGCGACTCGGCTTGACGGGCGATGTCGCTGTCGCTGCCGACAGCCCGGTCGCGAGCGGCTTGTGCGGCGACGTCGGCCCTGGCTGGGGGAACGGCCTTGAGCTGCGGGACTCCTGGGTGCTGGCGCGGGCGCGAGTTCCAGGAGTGGCGAGAGCGAACGCCGATTGGGCGGCGAACGGCGGCGAGAATTCCGGGCGCTGTGGACCCGGCGCGCTGAGTCGGCGGGTCTGAGGACTGACGGCCGGTAGCGACGAGTGGCCGACGGGGGAAGAAGCAAGCTCCTCTGGAGACGGCTGAACATCGCCTGTCTCCTCCTCGACAGCCGGCGTCGAGATGGTGGTAGTCGCCGGATCCGACTCGGCTTTGACAAGCACAGGTGGGAATGTTGGCGGCTTGAGCTCGAGCGCGGGCGCCAGGCCGCCACCGCCGCCGCCCTCGGGCTCAATCAGGTCAAACTCGACGGACCGCGGCCGGCCGACGGGCAGCGGGTCGTGCCTCCGCCAGGCCGTCCGGTTGGCAGCGACGAGCTGCTCAATCCGCGCCTCGCGGGCGCGACGCTTTTCGACGTCGTACATGCCGTTGAGCCGGCGCAAGGCCGCCTCGAACCCGCCGTCGTCGTCCGACTCGTCCGACTCGACCGCGGCGAGATCGAACCTGGCCAGCAGCGAGTTGTGCCATGCCCCGCCGCCGTCGGATGACGTCGTGAGCGACGAGGCGGTCGACCCTGCTGCCGGCGCGTGCGTGCGCGTCAGGCCCGTCGTCGGGCTGACGACCGACGAGTCCGTCGATCCTCGTTGGAGCGCCGGGTACGCACCCAGGGCCTCGAGCGACTGCCGCTGGAGGTTAAGCTGGCGCGCGCCTTGCGGTAGCCGACGAGGGGAGACGACCGAGGCTCCGCCACCGCCCTCAGAGCGCGACCGCCACGAAGCCTCGTCGTCATCGTCCTCGTCCGACGAGCCAGAGAGCGAGACGTCGTCCAGCGCAATCGTCGCAAACGGCACGATCGGGGTCCACGTCGGCTTGGCAGGTCGAGTGCCACTCGCCGATGCGGCTGGGACGCGCGGGCGCACGCGAAAGTCTTCGTCGTCGGTCGAGCACGAGCTCGCGAGCGACGGCGCGTCGGAGCGGGACGAGGCGGCCGTCGCGGCCGAAAAGGTTGACTCGACCGGTGAGGGGTCGACCGACGGCGCTAGGTCGGACGGGCCGGCAGCGGGCGGCGCCTGAATGAATCGAGGAAGCGTTGACGGGGTAGCGGCGCAGAACGGAACGTCGACCGAGAGAGGAGGCAGCGACGACGCCGACCCCAGCAGTTTCGGCGACGGTGGGACGGCTGCTCAAGCGAGGAGGGCACGAAGTCAGCCTGTCAGCGTTAAATTCAACAGAAATCGCCCTTCGGCTGATCGCGAAGAAAGTCCGAGCAGGAGGGCCATACAGGTCGAAGGTTGACGTTCGGCCGGCGACAGCTCGCATGACGACCGCTCCTCCTCGACCTTCTCGAGCGCAGGCCTCTGTACCGCCGCCTCCTCTTCCACCTCAACGACATCCTCCTCGACGACGGCGGCCTCATGTTCTGCCGGGGTGCTCGCTGCGACCCCGGCGTCCCCCTCGGAGGCGCGCGTCGAGTCCGACCGGCTGCTGTGCGTCTCGGGGTCGCTCAGGCTCGCCGGCTTCCCCCCCGCGGGGCCACCCGTCCCTCCCCCGAGCGGGACGACGTATGCGCGGAGATAGGCCTCGAGGCCACCCTTGACGGTCAGGACGTCGGTTGGGGTGCCGGACGCTGCGAGCTTAGCCTCGTGCCCGCCGGTGCTGTCGAGGTCAAACAGCGCGTCGAGCGACGACGCGTCCGAGTAGGCGCCCGAGCCAACGCTTCCGAGCCCGCCTCTCGCCCCGCCTCCTTCGACGTTGAGGCCGAGGCCAAAGCCCGACGATGAGGCCGACGACGACGACAGCGACAGCTTGGCCGTCCTTCTCGTCGCTGCCCGCCCGATCGAGCCCCACAGCTTGGCGACCGTGTGCTTGTTGAGCGGCGGCGGTCCGCCGCTCCCATCCGCCGACGACAGGGGAGCGTGCGACGTTGGAGGAGAAAAAGTCGAGTGAGCCTTGCGCCGGGTGGGGAAGACGGTCGGTGGATTGGGAGGAGCGGCCGACGAGTGTTTAAGGGCAGGGTCGGCCGAGCTGGATCCAGCGGGGAACACGACACCTTCATTCAGACCGCCCGCCCCATCGACGACGGTCATCGCGCGCGCATCGTAAGCCGCCTTGCCAGAAGGCGTGTCAAACGTCGCCTTGCGCTCCTTGACGACGGCCTTGAGTTTGCGCAGCAGGCTTCTCGCCCCGAGCACGCCGTCGAGCGCGGGCAGGGCGCGCATTGCGTTGAGCCAGCTTGCGAGCTGCCGGCGGAGAGCGACGTCGGCGAGCCAGTCGTCGGCAAAGAAGTTGGTGAGCCAGAAGGCGAGGATGAGGATAGTCCGGCTGCGAGCGAGCATGCGGTCCCCTTCTGACGGCGGCGGCGAGCTGCTGCTGCTGGCGGCGGCGTCGTTCTCGGTTGCGGTAGCGGGGGAAAGCGAGCAGGCCCATTCAAACCGGCTCGTCAGAAGCGCGAGCAGGGCCGAGGGCGAGCAGAAGGAGCGGTAGACGAGGAAGAAGTCGAATGCGCCGTCCGGGTCGATGACTGAGGTCAGGTGGTGCACCCAGCGCTCGGCCGTGGCCGCCAGCAGCAGTCGCGGAGCGTCGGCGACAAACGCGGTTGATGCGGATGCGGATGTCGACGAGAACGACGTCGAAGCCGCTGCTGTCGGTGCATGCGGAGACAGTGGAGCTACGGGGGATGTCGGCGACGTCGGCGGCGGCTGGCGAGGACCGAGCGGGCCAGCGACCGTCCGCCAGAGGACGAACCTCGGGTCGTCCTCTGCTCCCTTGGCGAGCCAGTCCCACACCTCGTGCGCGTCCGTTGTCCGTCCATCCAGCACCTCCGGACGCGCATCGACGACATTGCGAGCTGCTGGATCGGCGCGAGGAGGCGTGTCGGGTGGGTGGACGACGGGAAGGGAGAACCCGCCTGCTGAAGACGACGGTGGGCGCTCGGTCCGGCCAGAGTCGAACGACTGCATGCCCCGCAGCAGCGGACCGATCAGCGACGGCTTCTTAAACAGGCGCGAGAGCGACGCCTTTGATCTTGGCTGCCGATGCTGCTGCTGTTGTGAAGGAGGCAAGCTGACGTCGACGTCAAAGGTGGGCGAGAGCGGCGAAGGCGGGTGGCCGGCAAGGGCCGACGTGCTGGGGCTCGGACGGAGGACGCGCCGGCCAATGGCGAAGGGAGAGGGTTGTGGAGGAGGGGCGGCCGATGACGACTGGCGTCTGTGGTCGTGGTTTGGAGGGCCATCCGCCACGTCCAGCATGGTCTGGAGGAGGACAGGGGTGTCGTGTGTGTGCGTGAAGGTGAGGCGAGAGGGGAGAGGAGGGAGGGGCGAGCGCGGGAAGGCAGGGCAGAGGGGGCGCGCGCGCGCGCAGCACCAGCCAGGGCAACCGGCGGTCGAGCCAAAGTGCCCATGCAAGTTGGGCGAGGTCTTTGCGCCCGTGCTGGCCGTCTCTCTGTCTGCTCTGGCTCACCTTCCCTCCTCCTCTGCTGCAACCCCCTCCCTCCGTCCCTCCCATCCTCGCACGCTCCCTGGCTGCTTAACTTCTGACCCGCCAGCCAGCACTCAACTCTCAACCGCCACACCTCAGTCCCGTTGCCCACCCATCCGCAGCTTCGGCGCCGCCCTTGCAACAAGCCTTTCCCAAACCACCCGACCCGGCTAGCTCCCACCGACCCTTCATCTTCTCTCTCCTCTCGCCTCCTCCTCACCATGGCTTCGACATCAACAAGGTGCGCCTTGCCTAGCCTCTCAAACGTAGTTCGCGAACTGCTGATCTTCAACCGTCGCGTGAACTTCAGCCCACCACCGCAGACGGCGGCCGACGACTGGAAGTCGCAGCTCAACCTGCCCAAGCGCGACGAGCGCCCGCAAACCGAGGTACGGCTTCGTCTCCTCGCCCTTCTGCTCGCGCGTCACAGCGCTGCCTTCACTGACACCCTTCTCGCTTTGCCACCTCTTTCTCTCGGACCTGCAGGACGTTCTCAACACCAAGGGCGGCGACTTTGAGGACTTTGGGCTCAAGCGCGAGCTGCTGATGGGCATCTTCGAGGCTGGGTTCGAGAAGCCGAGCCCAATCCAGGAGGAGGCGATCCCCGTCGCCTTGACGGGGCGCGACGTCCTTGCTCGAGTGCGTCCTTGTTGCTTCTGGCATTGGCTATCTTCGTCGCAGGACCTATTGGCTTCCCGCAAGCCGTGGGCGAGCGCTAGCCATCAGAGCCAGCAGGACTGACTCGTCCCTCCTCGTCCTTCGTCCTGCTCTCCCACAGGCGAAGAACGGCACGGGCAAAACGGCAGCCTTCATCATTCCCTCGCTGCAAAAGGTGAACCCCAAGCGGCCCAAGATCCAGGCGCTGCTACTCGTACCGACGCGTGAGCTCGCGCTCCAGACGTCGCAGGTAACCAAGACGCTCGGCAAGCACCTCGGCATCAACGTCATGGTCACGACCGGCGGAACGACGCTCAAGGACGACATCATGCGGCTCGCTGAGCCGGTCCACGTCCTCGTCGGCACGCCTGGGCGAATCCTTGACCTTGCCGGCAAGGGCGTCGCCGACCTCGGCGAGTGTCAGACGTTTGTCATGGACGAGGCCGACAAGCTCCTCAGCCCAGAGTTCCAGCCTGTCATGGAGCAGCTGCTCTCCTTCTGCCCGCCGAGCCGTCAGGTGTCGCTCTTCTCGGCGACGTTCCCCATCATCGTCAAGGACTTCAAGGTGCGTCCTGCCCGCGGTCGCACGCAGACCTTTCGCGCGCATGTGTGGCCAAGCCAGGACTGACCTCTCTCATTATTCCACTGCCCCGCCCCTGCAGGAGAAGCACATGGTGCAGCCGTACGAGATCAACTTGATGGAGGAGCTCACCCTGCGCGGTGTGACGCAGTACTACGCTTTCGTCGAGGAGCGCCAAAAGGTCCACTGCCTCAACACGCTCTTCTCCAAGGTGCGCCTGCCCCTCCCTCCCTGGCCTGCTCTACGCCTGCGTGCTCTGCAGCGCGCTGACCCGTCTTGTCATCCAAACCTCTTGCGGCGGCGCACGTGAACAGCTCCAAATCAACCAATCAATTATCTTCTGCAACTCGACGAACCGCGTCGAGCTGCTCGCAAAGAAGATCACCGAGCTCGGCTACTCGTGCTTCTACTCGCACGCAAAAATGCTCCAGGCTCACCGCAACCGTGTCTTCCACGACTTCCGGCAGGGCGTCTGCCGCAACCTTGTTTGCTCGGATCTGCTCACGCGTGGTATTGACATCCAGGCCGTCAACGTCGTCATCAACTTTGTGCGTGCTTCCTAGCTTCGTGGCCTGCCTGACCGTCTCGCGCGTGGGCCGCAGGCTGACTCGCTGACTCTCGCTCTTCCGCCTTCCTGCCCACCAGGATTTCCCCAAGACGGCCGAGACGTACCTGCACCGCATCGGTCGATCCGGCCGGTTCGGCCACCTCGGCCTGGCCATCAATCTGCTAACGTACGAGGACCGATTCAACCTGTACCGGATCGAGCAGGAGCTCGGGACCGAGATCCAGCCGGTGCCGTCCGTCATCGACGCCAGGCTGTACGTCTCGCCCTCGGCAATCGCGGATGGCGAACAGAAGGGTCAGGAGGTCATGCGTCGCGAGCAGCAGGAGAAGCAGCGTGAGCAACAGCAGGAGCAGGGCCGTGGGCAGCAGAGGCGGCAGAACCCGAGGGGCGGCCAGGGCCAGGGAGGCGGACGCCGAGCCGGCGACAACAACGGCGGCGGCCGACAGCAGCAGCAGCAGCAGCAGCAACAGCAGTAGGCGAGGTCCTCATGGCGCTCCGCGATCGGTCATCAACCACCCAACTTTGAACGACGTAGACTCCTTACCCTCTCCGACCCCTCCTGCCATCCTCATCCCATCCCGGTTCCGACCTTTCCCTCACCGAATACTCGCCACCACCACCACCCCTCACGCTCCTCCTCCCGGCCCTGCCAACGTCCTTCCTCTCGCGGGCCGGATGTGTGTATCAACTCCCTCAACCTCCCACCAAGCTCTCCCTCAACCCGGGCCTTTCGATCTCGTCTGCATCTGAGCCCGTCCCCCACCTCCCTGCACCAACCCGCCCAACACACCGCCATTCCTTCAACTTTGCCCCTCCCATCACCACCCCTGTCCGCATGCCTCCGCTCGTCCACCGCCTCCACCTCGCTCAGTCGACGACGACGCTCCCCCAATCCACCGTTTCCTCTCTCCATCCCAAGCCGCCGCGATTTTTTTAGCCCGGCAGTCTACAGCTCCCTGCGCTCGACCCTTATGCGCCCCCCTCCTTTCCCTCCCCATCCCTGCGCCGCGCTTCAACCCATGGCCAGTCAACCCTCGTCGCTCATAAAAGGATCTCAACATCCCTCCTCCCTTCGCACGAGCCGACCCTCCCACCTTCAGACCACACAACCCCCCTCCCACCTCGCCCAGACCAGGCACTCGACCCGCACCTTACCAGGCACCAGACACTGTCTGCTTCTCTCCCCCGGCTCGAATCTGATGCGTCTGGGCCCTCTTGCTTGGAAAGCGACTTTCTTCTCAGCGCGGTGGCCGCAGTCACTGAGCAAAGACGACAAAGCTTGATGAACGCTCGCAGCCAGAGATCCAAGAACGTCCATTCAGAGACGAGCAAGCGGCGGGAGGAGAGTAGTGGGTTGGAGCCGGTCTATGGGAGAAGAAGAAAGAAAAGGCGTGGGGCACGAGGCCGCCGGGGCATTACAACGTTGAGCAGAAAAGGTGCCAAAAGGGTTGAGTGAAAGTTCTGGTATGAGGAACCCTGGGGAGGGCGCCTGGGCGCAGATGGAAGGCGTGCGGGTGGGTGCGGTACGTGATACAGTGTCGAAGGTCGGATGAGGGCGGCGGCGGTCGCGACAGATCGTAGGAGTGAAGGCCGTAGGCGACGGAGACGGACTATGACAGGGTGCGCTCTCCAACGGCCTTCATCGCGCCCTCCCAGAGAACAAGGCCGACGCCGTTGACGACGCTGGCGCGAGCGACAACGGCCCCTCCGCCGCGCCAGAACGGCCTAAGCCGGCGGACACCCGCCAGCGCTCGGGCGACGAGCGACGCCGATGGGGCCGCCGAGCCCGAAGTAGGAGGCGCAGACAGGGCGTAGATGTGGGCGATGGCCGAGCGCGAGGAGCGGAACCTGCGCAAGGCCGGGTCGGATGAGTCGGTCAGAAGGACGGCCTTGACGTTGTCGGCTGAGAGCATGAGTCGAGCGGATAGACGACGAGATCAGTCAGCCACTAAAAAGTGTATCCTTGCGGGCAAGTTCAGCCAGGTGGGGAAGACAGCCACTCACCGGGCAGTAGACAGCTCCAAAAGACGACGCTGCTCAGTCCGCCGGCGACAAAGGTCTTGCCGACCTTGCCAAAACCGTCCTGCGCGGGCCACACGCGCTCCTGTAGACGCAGCAAAACCTCGTATGTCCCGAACAGGATGCCCATTCCGCCTCTGCAGAGGGCGGTCCATGGCAGGGCGTGGTAAACGCCGCGGAGCAGGCCGCCCTCAGAGTAAACCTTCGCGAGCGTGCCGAAAGGGCCGAGCGGGCCCGCAGCAGCAGCTGGAGCGGTCGTCCGAAGGAAGGAGGAGAGGAAGCGCGAACCGGTTCCGGACGTACTCGGCTGCAGTGGCGGCGAGTGGGGCGCAATCGACGACGGCGTGAAGAAGCCGAGCAGGGCCGAGTTGCCGTGGCCGGCGGCTTTGGTCGACGCCGGCGGGCGCAAGTACTGGAAGTACCTCGGATTGGGCGGGTACGCCAGACGTCGCGGTCGACTGCTGGGTCCGCAATTGGCGCGCGGGTAGGGAGCCAGCGCGGGTGAAGGTGACGCCTTTGAGGCGGAGGACGTCGACGAGGCCGACGGCAGGCGGAGGGCGTACTGGACTTTGTCTGCGAAGTTAGCCGCAAAAAAAAAGAGCGGGAGCTGGTCGTCAGTATGTAGCTCAAATGCAACGTGGGCCAGGAATGCGACGCACTCTTGACCAGATCGATCGGGTGGGCGAGAGGCACGCTGACAGGAGAACGTGACGAGGTACCGCCCGTCAGCCACTCCAGTGGAGGATTCAATCAGCAGGAGCGAGACTGGGACGCACACCATGAGGCCGGCCATGGTGCCTGCGAGAACGTGACCGCCGATGGTGAGCCGCTCGTCGGCGCCATGGGCCTCGCGCCAGCCGCTCGCGTACAGCCAGCCGCGAGCCTTCCACAGGCCTCCGAGGACGCCGGCGTCGATGCACGCCCACCCGGCCGCCGGGCCGCCGACGCCCTTGTACAGGCCACGCACGCCGTGTTCGCGCACGGTCGTCTGCAGCACGCGGAGCGTCCTCAACGGCGGCGGGTACCGCGACGCCGGCGTTGTCTGGAGCAACGTCTTGGACGCATCCAGGGGCCAACCGAGCAGCGTCTTGGGCAAGGCATTGCTGCACAGAAGATGAGACGCCAAGGTCAGCTTTGTATACGTACGCCCATCGATCAGAGACATTGGAAACTTACAGCGCTCCGAGGGCCAGGTGGAATGGCGACTGCTGGTGGCCCTCATGGGCTGATACGGCGGCATCGCTCTGGGCCGAGGCAGCCTCGGCCGGCGAGGGCGGCAGGCCGAGCGTGTGGGCGTCGGTCGGCCGCACGAGCGGGACGTGCATCGGAGGGGATGAGAGAGGAGGCTGCGAGCTCGGCAGGGATCTACCAGGACGGGGAAGACGATGACGTCCTGAGAGCCATGGGGTGCGGCGGTCGGTGGTGTGGGAGTTGCGAGGAGGCGAGCGAGGTATAGCCGATGGGAGTCAGCGAGGATCGGAGGAGCTCGAGGGCGACGCGCCCGGCCCAAAAACCTCGCGCCGGCTCCGAGTGACGTCGCCCCCGCGAATCGAGTGGCCGTCAACGACTATGATTTTTGTGATCAAAGTCAAATCGGAATCGTGATCTGAAACTAGAGTCTGATCTTAATCAACTGTGATGTCTCATTAGGGCTGTCAGCTCTCACCTCCGCGCTGCGTTTTGAGCCAGCCAGCCAGGTCGAGCTCTCGTTCAGTCTTGTTCCCTCCCTGACCTGACCCTCGTCAATTTCACACGACCTCCTACTTGAGTCATGCAGTCCCATCCTTCCGTACGGCCTCTTCGTCTCACCTTTGCACGCTGCAGGTCCACAACGCTGACTCGTAGCCCAACCCTTGCTCTTCCAGTTCCCGCTGCTCGAGCCGTTCCTCTCACCGGCGCAGGGCGGACCGCTCTTCCTCGTCTACAACGACCTCGTCCACTGTTCGTCCCTGTTTCACTTACCGGGCGTCGACCGACTCGCCTGGTGCTGGTCCATGCGACTGACGCCTCTTCTCCTTCCCTCGTGTGCAGCCCAGAAGTGGGCGTCGGTCGAGCCACATCACCTGGCGTCAGCTGCTGCAGCCGCCGCCGACCCTGCCTTGCCAGCAAGCTTCCTGATCGCGTACCGCAAGCTCGACGAGCGCCCGCGTGTCATTGTGCCACTCGCGCTGAACGCGCCGCTGTCGCCTCGCTGGTGCGTCGCTCGCTCGCCTTAGTCTGCGAGCTGGGGAAGGCCTGACCTCCTGGCCTGAAGGAGGGCCGTCACTGCTGTCTCTAGGTGAACCCGCTGACCCTGTCCCTCCTCCTGCTTCGCCGCCCGCCTCTTCAGGTTCAAGACGACGTTCGCCGCCCTCTTCGCCTCGCCGGCCTACATATCGAGCAACCTACCTCTGCCGCCGCCGCCAGACAAGCCTGTCCCGGGCACCCAGGGCGAGCTTGACCCGCCCGTCTTGTACACGGCCATCGTCCAGAAGGACTCGAGCGTCGTCTACTACCGCATCGCCAAGGGCGTCGAAAAGCCGCACGACGTCCCCGAGTAGATATTCTGACCGGGCGAGTGGACTCCGCGCAAAGATTTTTCTCGGTCGTCGGTCCCAGGAGGCTTCTGCCGCGACACGAAGGAGACCGGCCCTGCGTTCGCCAGCGCCGCACTGGCGCCACGCGAGAAGGGGATCGGCTCGCCGCTGGCTAGCCGTTGCGGGACCATTTCCGGCAGATCAAAAGGTGACTCTACCAATTGGGCTAATTGGTTTACGAGTGCTGGCCACCCGAAGTCGACGGCGGCAACAGAGCGACAGTGCGGTGTCGGACGCTAGTGGAGGCGACCACAGCGCGACGAGCGTCTCGCAGCGTGCTCAGGACCACGTGACAATGTCATGATGATTCCTAGCTTTGCTCCCAGGTCGACGCCTGGCCACGGATGAGATCCAATACGACCCAGCCATGTTTCCTTTCTACACATTCAGCGCTCTGTGCGAGCGGCAATCTGAACGACACCCGTGAAAGCAAGAGACGCATGCAAGGGTGCGGTCGAGGTCAGCGGACGATCAGTCGGCTGAGTTCAAACAGGAGGGGATATGAGTCTGCCGGCGCGGATCGTGGCTGCTCTTGTGACAGCATGTCATCATCTCACACGTCGTCCGTCAGACCCTGCTGGCGCATGCGGAACTTGGACATCCGGCGCGGAGTCGCGTCCTTTGGTGGCGAGGCGGCGGCCGGATCGTCGAGTGTCTTGGTGAAGTGGGAGGACGGCGCCTTGGCCCCGAAGGGGGTCGACCGCTCGAAAGGTGTGCCGACCAGCTGCGTAGGCGCGGCCGGTGGGACCGCCGCCGCAGGCGTCTCAGTCACGACGGGAACGGCGGCAGGCGTGGAAGTCTTCAGGATCGGCTTGGGTGCCGCGGGTGGAGGGGCAGGTGGTTTCGTCGCAGCAGCCGGTGCCGAGGTCGGGACAACGACAGGCGCCATCTTGGACGAGCCTGCCTTGGCAGAGAGCTTGACCGTGCTGGGTGGCACCGCGGCCTCCTGGGGCAGCGGCGGCGGCGGCGGCGGTGTAGCAGCCGTCTGGTCGTCGACGCCAGGCTCCTCCGCCAGATCTTCCGGGCGGACGACAACGCCACCGACCATGCCCCACATAAGCGCCTCCTTGCCGGCCTGCTCCACCTCGTCCCCTTCGTCTGCGCCCTCATCCTCGTCGCTCTCGTCGCCGCCGACAATGAGCTGGCCGTTCTCGAGCCGACCGACGCGAATGGCGTTCCGCAGGACGCCGGTAGCCGATCCACCGGGAACGAGCGTCGGCAGCGCGATCGACGACGGCGCCGTGTTGGACGCGTGGAAACGAGAGTCTGCCGTCTGATGCTCGGGTGGCGCGAGACGAACGTCATCGAGGTCAGATGCGAGGGTCGCGTCGAGAGGGACGAACTAGACCGTCATGCGCAGCGAGAAAAGAAAGAAGGGAAGGGTCAGCTCCCTGTTGCGTGGAGGGTCGAAAATTTGGATCGCCGAAACCAGGCGAAGCAAGAGAGGATGCGCCCGACGCACCTCAGGCTCGTCTCCTCCTCCAGCCTCGCCCATGCCGCGCAATAGGCCCTCTAATCCGCCGCGCGACTGCAGCGCACCCTTCAGGCGGTAGTACGACACGGCAGCCTCGCGCATCATGAGCTTGCTGTCCATGTCGAGGCCCAAGTCGGTCGAACCCGCGCCCGTGCCGTCAGCGTCATCGGCGTCGGACGAGTGGTCCGACAGGTCCGACAGTTCGTAAGAACCATCGTCGTCGTCTTCGTCTCCGTCATCGAAATCGGCGGTCGGATACTCGTCGTCTGACTCGCCGGTGGTCTCCTCCAAGACAGGCGGCGCCGGCGGGGCCGTGGGCGTCGGTCGCTCAGCGATCTCCTTCACGAGCGGCGCTTTGGGCTGTGCGGGTGTCGGCGGCGCCGATACAGCGGAGGGAGCAGCAGCCGAAGGCGCCGACTTCTTCTTCTGCCCAGGCGCAACGACAGGCTGCAACGGCCGCTCGACAACGAGGTCCTTGACAATTGGTCCCTTCGGCGCTGGCTTCTCCTCCTCAAGCGAGGGAACCGGCCCGTCGTCTGCAGGCGGCGCGGTAGGCAGCAGTGTCGGGTCTGATGCGAGCGCGATCGCCTCGCGAAAGTCGAACTCCTGCACCTGGTCCGTCTCGGACCACTGGACCGACTTGCGTCGCTCGGGCAACTTACCCTTGCCGTCAGTCTTGCGCGGCCGCGGTGCGGCTACGGCGACCTCGTCGACATCGGCGTCGCCGTCGGATCCAGCGGGGGACGTTGACAGATCAGGCAGCCGGCGGACCTCGCGCACGCCCCCGCTGCCTCCCGACGACCGACGAGCAGCGATATCATCCTCTTCGGCTTCGAGCAGGTCAAGCAGCTTGTCGCGCTCAGCCTTGCGCTTGGCTTCTTGTGCCGGTGTCAGCGCTTGGGGCTTGGGCAGCGGCACCGGCGCCGGGGTCTTGCGCTCGTCATCGGCCGAGGCGGGGATGGCGATGCGCGAGATTGGTCTGCCGTCCTCGTCGACGAGTTCGGCGAGCGAGTTAGACGCGACGTCGCCGTCAGGCTCGCCGTCAGCCGGCGGCGAGGGAAGGTCGAGCGCCTCGAGCGCCTTTTGGAGTTTGGCGCGATCCTTTGAAGCGGGTTGTGAGCTGGCCGAAGGCTCAGGCGAGGGGGCAGAAGGCTGCGTGGAGGTTCGGGTGGCTGTGCCGGGCGTCTTGATGACCTCGACGTCGAGGCCCACGTCAGACGGCTCCGAGCGGTCCAGCGCCCTCTCCTCGGCCTCAGCCTCAGCCCATATCCTTTCTCTCTCTCTCTTCCTCCGCTCGCGCTCCTCTTCGGTCGCCCGAGGCAGTGGCTCCAGCCTGCCTTTGCCGCCGGGCGCCGATTCGAGCAGGCCATCGACGGCGAGCCGGAGCTCGTACAACGGCAGGTTGTCCTCGGGCGCGAGCTGAGGCTGGCCCGATGGCAGCAGCAGCGGTACCAGCTCGGCCTTCTCAATGTCGGCTGGGGCGGCGGCAGCAGGCTTCAGAGTGACGGGGGCAGGAGCTGAAGCAGTTTTGACGTCAGTCGACGCTGTCGAGGGGGGTCCGGGCGACGAGGACGCCTCGGCCGTTGCGGGTGTTGCTGCTGGCCCGGCCTGCTCGAGCGAGGGTGTCGGCGCTGGTGCTGCGTTCGGCGCGACTCCAGCGCTCAGGCCTTCGAGGATCTGCAGTCGAGTCCGCTGGATCTTGCTCTCGAGCGCTGATCAGGACACGCAGGGTTGAAAAGGTGGTGCGGATCAGTCCGTGAGGTCGTGCCGAAGCAGACGCGGGGCGGGCGGGCATGGTGCGTGCGGCGAGCGACGAGAGCAGCTCGAGCGCACCTTGAATCTTGCGGCCGACGATCTCGCTCGCCTGGCGGGCCGTGACGTCGACCCACCATCCGGCGCCGAGGTGAACCTTGACGTCGTTGGTGTGGACGATGTCGCCGTCGACTGCAACGTGAGGCGAGGGGTCGGTTAGGTCAGGTCAGGTCAGGCCAGGCAGGCGCGTAGGCAGGGCGGGGCAAGAGCGACAGCAAGCAGCGGCTGGAGGACGGACCAAAGGCGCGCGGGCCGAGCGGGACGGCGGTCTCCCAGCGGGTCTGATCCGTGAGAGCGGCTACGCGGGCCCTGAGCGCATGCAGGGCTGCGAGATCTGCCGACAAGGGCGACAGGCTAGACGACGAAGACATGATGGTGGATGGGAGAGGGGCAAGACCGGAGGCAAAAGTTGCAGGGCTGCCCGAGTCAAGCCTGGGGCCTCAATTGCTCAGCCTGACATCGATCTTCTCCTTTCCCGCGGCGCTGCCTTCGACGATTCAGAGTTGACCGTCGTCTGATCTCGAGTCGGTATAATAGTACCCAGGCATTGCTGTCTCTCGTCGGCCTCTCCCCACCTTCAGCTCGCCAGCGTTCCATAAAACAGACCGCTGAAGCATCATGGCTGCTCCATGATCGCTCGTGGGACATGAAATCAAGCCCAAGCTACCCCGCTCATCGTCCGCAAGCCCTCCGACATTTTGGAAGGCCCGACGACGCCCGTGTTCACCTGTCGATTCGTCTTTCTCTCGGCTACCTTCACCGGGCTCGGCGCCCTGCTGGTGCAGATGCGTCTGCAAGATTTTCGTCGTTCCGAAAAGTGTGCCATTACTCAGGGCCTGTTCCTCCGTGTGTTACTTCGGCCGGCTGCTTGCCGCACAACTTATGAGAGACGTGTACCTTATTCGAGGAAGCATACATTTGTGCCCTTGCTACTTGTAAGCGCGAAGACTTAGTAGCGCCGGTCTCGGTCGCTGGCCCGATCCCGCTCGTCGTACCGCCGCTCGTATCCGCCGTATGCACGCTCGTCGCGCTTTCCGCCGCGCCCAAAGTCCCGGCGCTCGCGGCCGTCACGCTCAGCGTACGGTGGCCGCGTGTCGCGCTCCCAACTGCTGGAACCGCGGTTATCGTGACGCCGATCACCTCCCAAGCCTCCGCCATGGCGGTCGTCGTCGGGATACCGCTGAGGAGGCGGCGAAGGCGAGCGTCGATGGGACACTGGAGGTGGCGGCGATCGGCGGGGGCGTTGGTCGGCACCAGGCGACGGCGAGCGCGGTCGGGCTGATCGAGGCGAGCGCTCTCGCTCGCGCACGCTTGTTACACGGCGGTCGCGCGGGTCCGGTGAGGGCGAGCGACGTTGGCGGTGCGAAGGCGAGTCGTCCCTCTTACTGTTTGAGGGGCGGTTCCGGGCGTCCGAGGACCGGTCTTCGTCCCTTCGGCGCGAGGACGACGAATGCTTCCTGCTTTCCTTCTCTGCACGTTTCTCCTCCTTTCGCCGGTGCTTCTCCTCCTTCTCGGCCCGTCTGTTCTCCTTGGACCGATGCTTGTCCTTCTTCGGCTTAGATCCCGAGGCCGAGCTGGATTGGTCCTCAACCAGGCGCGCGCGCTGCACATAAGAGGAGAGGGCAGGAAGAGTCGAGGTCTCTATCAGTTGAAAGGAAATCACATGAGCAGCGAACGAGAGACGATCATCGTCTAGAGGGCACGCACCTTGCTCTCGCGGATGTAGGCCGCCATTGGGTCCTCCTCGTCGCCAGCGTCGGGCGCGTCCGCGATTGCGGCTGGCTGGCCGTCGCCGCCAATGAGCTGCGGCAGAGCGTTCATGCGCTCCTCATCGGCATCCTCCATCTCGCCCGTCTCCTCGTTCAAGATCTTGGACTGCCGGTAGTTCTTGGTGTGATCGACGCGGAGCGTCCGACCCAACACCTTCGCGCCGTTGAGGTTGTCGACCGCGAGCACCGTCGACCGCTGGTCGAGGTACATGAGGAACGCAAACCCGCGAGGCTTCTGCGTCTCTCGATCGCGAGGCAGGTTAATATCACCAATCTCCCCGTATCTGTGGCGGAGGATCAAAGACGGTCAGGAGTCGGTTGCTGCAACGCAGCGGGGGGGAAGGGAGCAATGACACGGGCGCGGCGCCACGCACTGCGAGAAGATGGCGATCACGTCGCCCTCGGTCAGGTTGAAGGGCAGGCCACCAACAAAGATGTGGGCCGAGTCTGCAGCGCCCCAGCAGCCAGCAGTCGAGGTCAGCTCGCAGGCCTCGCCGGTCAGAGGGAATCAGGATGAAAAAAGGACCGACCCTTGTAGTCGTCGTGCCACGAGCCCTGGCCGTTGCCCTTGAGCTCAAGCTCATTGATCTTTTGGATCTCCTTGACGACGCTGCCGACGACCATCAGGGGAGCGAGCGGCATGTCAGCTCGTCCGAGCAGCATAGCTGACATGAGAAAGCACAGCCAGGGGGGAGATTGACTTCATGTCTGCTGCGAGGCCGGTGCGAGGGAGGGAACTGGTGTGACTGTCGACAGGCAGACCTCGACGGACGACCGACCTCTCGCCCGTGCCGCTCTCGACTTCGCCTCCTCGCCAACACCCGACTTCCTTCCCTCGCTCTCCCTCGAACCGCACAGCTACGAACATGGCGCTCGTCCTTGGCTCGCAGCAGACTCAGGACACGGACCTTGTCTCGCCTCCTACCGACTCGGTCTCGGCGCTGTCATTCTCACCCACGGCCGACATCCTCGCCGTCGGCAGCTGGGACAATGCTGTTCGTCCTCTCCTCTCGCGCGCCCCTCCCTTCTCCTGCCCTTCCACAACTCACGCCGACTCGTTGAACAATCACCTCGGTTGGGCGCACAGGTCCGGCTGTACGAGACCAATGCGCAGGGCCAGAGCCAGCAGAAGGCAGAGTACCGACATGAGGCTCCTGTGCTGGACCTCTGCTGGTCGGCGGTGCGTGCTCCTAGTCCCTGCCCCGGGTAGCAGCCGTCTTGCCTGGCCTGCAGCTGGCTCTGCTTGCCAGCGGAGTAACTCATCGCTGATCAAGTATGCTGCCAACCGATCCTCGGCCTGTACTCCTGCATACAGGACGGATCGAAGGTGTTCAGCTGCGGGGCCGACAAGGCCGGCAGGATGTACGATCTGTCTACGGGGCAGTCTTGTACGTCCCCTCCCCGTCTCCTTCAGCCGGGCAGGCCATCTTCCCTCTCCCGTTTACGGGAGGCAAACGTCAAAGGAGCTCGATAGCTGGTCTGATCGCTCCTGGAATGGTCAGTGACCAGGCATGCTGATCATTGCCACCTCCCTCTTTCCGTTGGTCGAGCAGCTCAGGTTGCAGCACACGACGCGCCCATCCGCTCGTGCCGCTTCATTCCGCAAGCAGGCGGCGCCGGCATCCTTGCGACCGGAGGGTGGGACAAGTGCATCAAGGTAGGTCATCTACGCCGATTTATCCTTGCCCTGCAGCGGGCCTTTGCTCTGCTGCCTGAGCTACGTTGGCTGATTTCTGAGAATGCTTCTCGCGCGCGCCGCAGTACTGGGATCTGAGGACCCGTCCGTCCATCATGCTTGCCTCTCGCTTCGTGCCGGTCTTTCCAGCATGAGACTCTGACCTGATTTCTTACTTTCACTTTCCGACAGCCAATCCGGTGTCGACGGTCCAGCTGCCAGACAAGGTCTACGCGATGGACGTTGTTCACCCGCTAATGGTCGTCGCGTGCGCCAACCGCAGCCTGCAGATCTTTGACCTTAACAACCCTGGCGTCATTTTCAAGGTCTCTTTGCTTCCTACCCGCTGCGATCTCTGCTGTTGGGCGAGATCCTCGCTTGCGAGCTCGTCTCGCGCTTTGTCGCTCCGCTGCGGCACGCTCTACAGCGCCCTCCTCCCCCCACTCAGTTTGAAAGCGGCACTGACAAGCCTTGCCCGCGCACCATCCCTCCGCAGAGTCAAGATTCGCCACTCAAGCAGCAGACGCGGACTGTCTCGTGCTTCCCGTCGGCCAAGGGCTTTGCCGTCGGGTCGATCGAGGGTCGGGTCGCGATCCAGCACATGGATAAGGATGCCTCATCGTGCGTCCTTCTTCCACACCCTCCAGATTCTTTCAGACGATCGCTGACCTTCTATTCCGTGCCGCTTTATCCATCCAGTAAAAACTTCTCCTTCAAGTGCCACCGGCTGCCAGATGCGCCCAAAGCGGGCGAACAGGTCTCGGTGCACAGTCAGTCGCCCGGCCCCTTCTCTCTCGAGAATCGCAATCCTCTCCCGCGTGCCAGCTGGCTGATCGTGACGTGCGCTTCGTATGCAGGTGTCAACACGATGGCCTTCCACCGGCAGTTTGGAACATTCGCGACGGCGGGCGCCGACGGGCGCATCTCGTTCTGGGATCACGAGAACCGATCGAAGCTGAAGAGTACGTTGCGCTTCCCGAACTTCTCACACGATTGTTTTTTCGTCACTGACGCACTCCTGTCGCCTGCCTGCAGCCCTCGATGCCGTGCCCCCGCCGAACCAGCCGTCCAACTTCCCGCCGACACCAATCACGGCGCTCGCTTTCAACCACACGCACACGTTGCTCGCGGCTGCCATGTCGTACGACTGGGGCAAGGGCCACCAGGGAAACACGCCGCAGATGCAGACGCGCGTGCGGCTGCACGCCGTGAAGCCTGAGGAGGTGCAGCCCAAGGTGAAGCGCTAAGGACGCAGTGGCAACGGGCCGAGGAGGCCAACATCTTGCGGCGTCCAAGTTCGGACGAGCGCCGGCATGCGATCTTATCGTGTTTGTATCTTCCTTCTCTGCGCCTAGCTCGACAGCCGCCGCGACGTCTGTCTTGCCCGCTCACAAGCGGCCGAACCAGACCTCACTTCTCTCCTCGAGCGAGCCCGTCTCGCGATCGCCAACCCCTTGCCCGGCGCCCCAGAGCCCTCCGAGCACTCCGAAACCGTCTCCCTCGAAGATGGCGATGGTTGGGTTGACGCCTGTGTCCTCGTTCGGCGAAGCATAGAAGTGGGTCGCGGGCGGAACCGGCCGGAGCGAGGCGAACGTTGAGAGGTTGAAGGTCTGGCCGTCGTGGTGCGTGAGCAGCAGGTGAGTCGCGTATGTGCGGTTGAGCTCGGCCTGGGGACAAAGAGCGCGCGACTAGTTCAACTTCTGGAGCGGCGCGTCAGAGCCAGTAGAGGAAATTGAGGAAGGGGCCGCACCACGAAGCTCGGCACATTAGGCTGCACAACGCCCGGCAGGATTGTCTCGACGCTCGCCCGCAGTCGCTGGCAGCTGTCCGACAGTGCGCCGACATCTAGGTTGGGAACAGCAAGCGGGCAGAGGTCGAGGGTGCCGTACCCCGGGTCATGGTAGACGCCTCCCAGCGTGGCAAAGCCTTCTTTGGGGGGCGACGGGTCGCTCGGGCGGGGCGTCAAAGGGCGAATGTTCGCGAGCGCAGCCATGGCGCGGGCCATGTGTCTGTCAACCCCCCGGAAACAAGATCGGTTGAGTCAGGCGAGCAGACAGCGAAGGCAGAGTGAGGAACAGGGCGACAACGCACCGCCCGCTCCAGTCGACATCTCCAAGCCCGAGCGCGAGGTCCGCCAACGTGAGCTTGATCACCTCGTGCAACGGCGACCCGTAGACTTCCTCATTGATAAAGATGGCGATTCCGAGTCCGTCGTCCGGGAAGTGGGCGAGCTGCGTTTTGAATCCTGGGACCGACCCGCCGTGCTCGATCATGCGATGCCCGCGGTACGACGTCTGCTCGAAGCCCATGCCATACACAAGGGGCCCCAACTCGGGCCATGCACTGCATGGGCGGGTTCACAGAGCAGCATTCAGACATCTGGCATGAGTGTGGGATGGACAGGGAGCAAAAGCGCGCACCTCTGCGTCTTGGCGATCGAGTAGCCTGTCTTGATCGTTCGCAGGATCTGCTCAGGGATGACCTGCTGATCCGTCTCAGGATGCCTGCCGTCGTTGAGTAGAGTTTGCAGCCAGCGTGCCTAGACGGGGAGTCGAAGAAGAGACAACAAGTCAGTGTCGCGAAGTACAGACCACAGCAACGGGATGCGGGACGCACGGCGTCACGGACGCTCATGATGACGCCGCCCGCGCCCCAGTTGACCTCGCCCTCGTCGTGCTCGAGGTGCGGAAACATCGCGCGCCGCTTCCCCATTGGACGGGAGAGAGACACGTCCTCGCGCGTGTAGCCCGTCGCCATGTGACCCGACGCCTGGGCTGCCGTAATCGACACGCCGGTCGACGCCATGCCGAGCGGCTCGAACAGTTGCGTCGAAAGGTACGACGCGAACGTCGCGTTAAGGTGGAAGTAGGGCAGAAAGCCGGCAATCACTACGTGTGAGGGCATGAGAGAGAAATCTTCTTCAGCTGGACCGAAGGAAAGCGGCCGTCCTGGGGAACCGAGTGGACTGACTAAACGGGAGGTTGCAGTACTGGTGCACGTCCCGGAACGAGGCAGACGGCCGCAGGTGCCGCACGCTCTCGACCTGGGATCGCAAAAGGACGCAGAAATAATCCGCCTAGTCAGAGAGACTCTACCAAGCGAGATCTAAGGATGTCACCGAGAGGAAGAGGAACGCACAAGGGCTGAGACGCTCTGCCGCGCACGGACAAGGTCGTGCCTCGGCAGACCAGAGCGGTGACCTGGGTTAGCGGGTCGTCGTCAACACGGCGGCTGTTTGCAGACCAGAGATGGTGCGACGACGATCAAACGTACTCAGCATGTCTCTCAGGTCGGCTTCCTGCTCTGCCCAAGGATCAAGCAGCCCCCAGCCCGGCACGAGGTCCTTGAGCTTGCGCTTCTCCCACGGCAGCCCGCCGACGCCGGCGGCCGATGACGCGTTGGTCAGGACGAGGCCGGCAGCGATCGACGTGAACTGCTTGGTATTGGACGCGATAGCGAAGCGAGTCTGTCCAGAGCGAGTTATGAGGAAAGCTTCGAAGGTCAGCTACGGCGGATATGCATGCAGGCTGGAAGGCGAGCTGGCCGACGTACGTCGGCATCGACCTTGCGCTGGCTGTCAGCGTCCGCCCAGCCGTAACCCTTCGTTTCGACGTGCCATTCGCCGCCTTCCTTCCGACGGACCACAGCGATACCTGCGCCCGGAATCTCCCAGCCCGCAAGGATGCGTTTAAGCTTGACTTCGACGGCAGAGGAGAGGAGATCGGTGGTCGAGCCTGCAGAGGGCTCGGCGGCGAGGTCGAAAGGCTGCTGCTGAGCCAGCTCGGCAGAAACGAGGAAGCCTCTCGCTACCAGTGGCATAAGCGAGAGAGCGAGAAGGATCAAGCGCATGAGGACGCAAACTGAGCTCCGGGTGTCGATGAGGGGGCCGATGAAGAGGCAGAGGAGGGAGTCGGATGGTCGCGTCTAGCCAGCTGTTCGAGGGCCGGCTGATGCTCCACCTTCGGCGCTGACCGAAGAGCGCTCGTGAATCCTGTCGCTCGTGCCATAATTCAAGCCTATCGACACGAGCGTGGAGGTAGACTTGGCAGTTGCAGGCAGATAGATACTAGGCAAGGAAAGCAAAGAAGACAGGAAAGCAGGAGGTTACGACATTATGCAGCACCTTCAGACCCTGCCCCCGCGTGCGCTCGCGGACGCGCGGCCAAACTCGGAACACCACGGGGACGCGGGGGGGGGGGAGCAGGGCAACAACGCAGCACAGGTCAAAGAGGGGGCAGCACATGGGAGGGCAGTGAAAGGAGAGAAGGGTATAGGCCGTGTATCTTGGCGGGTCGAGAGAAGGGGGGGGGGGTAGCTCGCAAGGGAGGACTGGGTGGTGGGGCGAGAGCGCGCGGATGTCATCTGTCGATCTCGAGCTAAAACGGACTACGAGGCGTATTGCAGCGGTGTCATGACCTCCTGGTAGATCATGCCTGCAAAGGATTGACGAGGAGAAAGACACGTCAGCCGTCGGTCTGCGAGTCAGGGAGGACGGCAAAAGACTTACCCTTGAGCGCCTCGCGCGACAGCTCGCCCTGGCCATCATCAAAGTCAAAGAAGTCGGCAGGCAGCGGCTCGGCCGCCGGCTCGTCCAACGGGTCGTGATACGGCTCGAGGTAAGGGTGCGTGAGCGCCTGCTCGACCGTGATGCGGCGCTTGGGCGAGAAGCTTGGGGAACCGGTCGAGAGTCAGAAAGGGTGCGACAGTGATCGCAGAGGATGGAGCATCGAAACGGGGAGACGTACGACAGGCATTGGCGCATGAGGTCGACCGCAAGCGGGTTTGCCTTGGGGCAGACCTCGATCAGGTCCTTGCGCTTGCGGAATGGCAACGCCCGCAGGTAGTCTTTGCTCCGGGCCGAGGAGATCTCGTGGAAGTCGTCCATCGTTGGCGTGCCAAGGACGTCGAGGATAAGCGACAGCTGATGGTGATAGTCGCGACCGGGGAACAGGGGCCGGCCCGTGATCATCTCTGCGAGGATGCATCCGACTGACCAGATGTCGATGGCGCGTGTGTACTCCTTGAAGGCTGCGAGTGTTTTTGCGCGAAGGCGATGGATGAATTGCCGTCAGCGTCGAGATGGCATTCTCGCCTTTGAAAAACGGAGGGAACGGAGACGCACTGAGCATGACCTCTGGTGCCCGGTACCAACGCGTTGCGACGTACTCGGTCATGAAACCCGCACCGCCATTAGGACCCGCATCTGGCGGCGGCTTTGCGGCTGATCGAGCGAGGCCAAAGTCGCAGATCTGGGTGGTAGGGCGCGCCAGGCGGTCAACCTCGATCGCACGCGCGCACTCGGAATGCCGGCAATTGGGGCGCAGGAATCGTACCTTGAGGTCGCAGTTCGCGTTGAGCAGCAAGTTGCTCGGTTTGAGGTCGCGGTGCAACACATTTGCCGTATGGAGAGCCTTAAGTCCCCTCAGCGTCTGGTAAATGAAGTACTGGCAGTGGTCGTCCGACAGCTCTTGGGTCCTGATGACGCGATGCATGTCGGTCTCCATCAGCTCCTGTCAACGGCGGAGCGTGCACAGGAGGGCAGTAATGGTTGAGGTCAGCGACCATGCCGCGCTTCATCCGGACGCGCAAGCTGAATCGAACAAGGAAAAGCGAGCTCGGACGGGCGTTCGTCCCGCGTGGCCTGTCTCGTCGGCGGCTCCCGTCGCATCGTGCGCGCAGCAGCCTCCCTCAGCGAGAACAAAAGAGAAAGCCTTTGCCCGGTCCATTGGCAAGCTTGCCATGCTGCCCCCTTCCCACCCCCCCTCCGAGCGCGCGCACAGACAGTGGGGGACGGACCTGGATGAGGTAGACCTCGGTAAATAGCTCGTAGCTAACGGGCCGGACGATATCGAGCAGCGCAATGATGTTTTCGTGCCGAAAGTGGCGCAGGAGCTTGATCTCGCGCAGCGTGCGGAGGCAAAACATGGCGTGGTCGAACGGTGTGATGCGCTTGATGGCGACTTTCGTCGAGGACGGCAGGTGGACGGCCGAGACACTGTCCGAGGCGACGCGAAGGACCGAAGAGCAAAGAGCAGCGGTAGAAAGAGGGAGTGGCGGGCGCAAGAGGTGCGAGGGTGTCAGCCAGGAGCTCGGACGCACTAGCCAAGCGAGCGAGAGGCGCGAGGGGGGACTTACACCATGCCGTACGCGCCCTCACCGACTGCCTCGGTCACGCTGTATGACGGTCCGACGTGGAAAGCTTCCATATTCTGCTACAGTGAAAACAGATGGCGAGGCGGTCCTTGAGGATCGGCCGGGCGGGCGCTGGGAGATGAGGGCTCGAGCTGGCGGCTGTCTGCGAGCCGGCGATGTCGAGGGTGACCGAAAGTGGACAACGCGATGACCAAGGTTAGCTGGGGGTTTGAGCTAAGAGCAGGAGGAGCGATGAAGAGCAGAGCGAGGAACGTACACGCTGTCCTTGGTCGAGACAAGCGGCGAGGACAGGGCAAAAGAGCGACGAGAAGAGGACAGCGCGCAGCGAGCGAGACGAGGACGAGCTCGGCGAGGTAGCGAGGGGAACGAGCGGTCGGCCGGGCGAGGACCGGGCGTTTCGACGATGGAGAAGGAGAAAGCGAGCGAGACAAGGGAGGGGGGGGGGGGCGCTCGCTGCTGCTGCTGCTGGGACACACTGGAAAGGTGGGCGGCGAAGACAAGGAAGAGCCACAATGCAGGGTGGCCGCGAACCAGGACCCGAGCGAGTGCTCGATCGCGCCGGCGCAAGCAGCGGATTCAGGAGGGGAGCCGGGAGAGAACAAAGGGAGCGCGCACGCCACGGCGCCAACCTCGATTCAGACAAGGGCCCACGCGAATACCTAGCAACTATAGCAGCGGCGTCCTTGTTCCTTGTCTGCTCTCGGCGTCGGCAGGCGAGTATTCGCCGGTCTGAAGACTGTTGGTGCTGTTGGCCCGTGGGAAGAGTGCCCGAGCAGAGCTCGAACTCGGGGGCGCTGAGTAAAGAGGCCAACCAGTGCAGCTCGCAGCAGAGAACGATGCTCTCGAGAGCACCCCACAAGCTTTTTTTTGCACAGGACCCGCGTTGTCAACTGCCAGCCACGACAACGGGGGCGTGGGTCGGGTCTGTCAGCGCTCCATCAGGATTATTGGCGCGCGAGGGCCTGTGGGCTGAGATGCGCTGCCAGCTGCGTTGCCATACCAGCCGTCACCTCGTTGTCAAGGTCGAGGCGACAGCCACAGGGGCGCGCAGCGTTGGGAGCCGTCTGAGCGAACGCACCAGCGAGATGCAGTCGACCTCGACTTTGTCCCGACCTGCCTTGCCTTCGCTTTCGACATGGTCATGCCCAATCCGCTCAGCTCAAAGCGCTACCGGGCGCTGCTGGCTGCTGTCGTCGGTCGTGCGTCTCTTTCATCTGCTTGGTAGGCGGTGAGGCAAGAGCAACGGCGCGAGCCGGCTCCTCGCCAACGCGCCGCCTGCCGCTTCCTGGCCGCTTCGGACCCGACCTGTCAAGCTCATCAGACCCACAATCGCCCTTCATCGCTCAAACCTCCCTGGTGGATCTCCTGCGGTCCCAGTTCTGGTCCTTGTGAGCCTGCTGGTCAAGCTTCCCACCTTGTACGCCACTTCCACACCCCTGTCACCTTGCCCCTCTCGACCGAACCGGCTGATGACGACCCTCCCCCCTCTCTCTCTCTCTCTTTGTGGCTTAACCAGCTACCAGATCAAGACTTTCTTCACCTACACAACTCGTCCCCTGTGGGACTCGCCGCTTGGTCCGCGCACGCTGGTACCACACTACTATGCCGAAGGGCTTGGAGGAACGGAGAGTCTATGCCAGCTGCACGGGTGGGGCAAGCGCCCAAAGGCCAGTTCGGTCGAGGTCTGGGACGCGGTCATGCTGGTGCGTCGCCTTCGCGAATTCGGCAGCAACCGAGAGGCAAACGGCTGACGACTGGGTGCATCCTTCAGTCGACTGAGCTCGACCTGCTCGAGATCCGCCTAGCCGAGATGGCCGCCCACACGGCCCTCTTCGTCGTCGTCCTCTCGACTCACTCGTTCACCGGCCTTCCTCGGCCGCTCCTCCTGCCCGCATCAACCCCGACCAATCCTTCGCCTGATCTCCCCCCTTTCTTGCGTGACTTTGCCGACAAGCTCCTCGTCGTCCACCATCCGGGCAGGCCGCTCGCCTTTCCCTCCGAGGACCCATTCGTGCTCGAGCGCGAGCAGAGGGGGGCCGTCGCCCAGGTGCTCGAGCGCGAGATGCGCGCACGGAACAAGAAGGAAGGTGATGTCGTCGTCGTGATGGGTGACGTGGACGAGATTCCGAGGGGCGAGACGGTCCAGCTGCTGAAGAGCTGCAGGTGGGAGGGCGAACGTCGGCCAGCCGACCGGACGTGGGGAAAGATGCACCTGCAGCTACGCAACTACCTCTACTCGTGCGTGTTTTCCTTCTTTATGTCCCCTCTTAGCGATTGCTGACCTACCTTTGCTCTTTCCCAGGTTTGAGTGGCCAACAGTGCGTTTGCCCTCCCGCCGTCTTTATGTCCGAGTATGTTTTCGCCCGCATCATCACGCGCTGAACTGCCTCCCTCGTTTGCCGCAGGACTACGACTCGTGGCGTCTTCAGGCACACGTTTACGCCCCAGGGTCGTCGACGTACGTCCACTCGCAAACAACCGACGTCGTTCTTGCCGACAGCGGCTGGCACTGCTCTTTCTGCTTCCGCACGATCCGCGAATTTGGCGAGAAAATGACAGGTGGGTCTGCCTGTGCAAACTTCTGTCCATCCCGGTCGAACGACCTGCCTCTGATACGATTTAACCGTCCGCCTGCCCAGGCTTCTCGCACGCCGATCGGCTGGGATCCTCGCGCGCCGAGCTGCTCGACCCGGATCGGATTCAGCGCGTCGTGTGCGGCGGCGATGATATCTTCGGCATGTGGCGCGAGGCCTACAGGGTACGCTCGACTCTCTCTTGACCCGCCGAGCAGCCTGAGCTTGATGGCGGACTGACTCCTCCAACAAATTGTTTGGGACGACCAGTGGAAGGATTTTGTGGCCCTCTACTCACTCGACCGTTCGCTCTCGGCCGTAGGCCTCCCGCGCAGGCTGATCGAGCACGGGCGCGAGCGCTTCAGCTTCCTTCTACCTGGCGGATGCCTGCGCCAACCGGGCGCGGCTCTCGAGGGCGCGGGTTGAGGCTTCGTCAGGTCGGAAGGACAGAAACGATCCTCATGAACATGTATGCGTCAGTCCGGCCGCTCTCTCCCCCGGCCGTCGACCGGCCCTCGCAATCAGAACAGGCAGTTCAGTCCCAGACTGTCGAAGCCCTCGTCCAGTTCCTCTTCCTCTCCACCCAAGTTGGTCTCACTAGGCGCCTCTGACCCCCCCTCCTGTCCTTCCGCCCATTCTTGGTCTACCGCTGCCGACCCGTCCAGAAGCCGCCTCCGCTTCGTCCCCGTCCCACTCCAGCCCTTGGCGCCTGAAAGTCCACTGTCGGCCGACCGTACGCGTTGTTGCGAAGCGCGAGGCGACGGCCGCAAGCTGTCGGCGGGATGGAGGATCGAGGAAAGCGGTGTGGGCGAGCGCGAACGAATTCGGTCTTCAGCAGGCAGCGGAGCGGGCGGACGCTGCGAAGGCGAGCCGAGCGACAGCGACAGCGCCGAACGAGGAATGTCGTCGTATGAGTGATTATCTCCGTTCTGTGACGGCGCTGGAGATGCGGCAGAAGCGATGAATTGTGACGGCTGCTTGGCGCGCTGGGATGAAGGGACGATGGATGGCGGACGAGCAAGGTCAGGTACATGAACCGACTGACGAGAACATCAAGTGAAAGAGGTCAATCAGAGATAATCAGAAGCACAGAAGTCGACAACAAGAGAAGAAAAGGGGCAGACGGACCGTGGCACTTGTGTTGTCGAAGACGACGGGGCGAAGTTCATCGAGTGAAGGCTCGTCGCTCGACGGGCGCATACACCCATCCCCCGTCCTGCCATCGTCGCTTTTCAGCCCAGAGTGGGCTTCCCGATTTTGCTTGCTGAGAAACGGAGACAAGGGCGTGACCGACAGGTTGGCTGCGGGCGCCGGCGGGTGCGACGCTCTGAGAAGGGGGATCAGCGCCTGCAGGACAGTGGAATTAACGTGAACGACCTCGACAAGCCGCTGTCGACGTGCAAAAAAGGAGGCAACGGCAGTCGAAGCCGCAGTCAGCGTCCCGAGGCGTCCGCAAAAGAAGTAGGATCGAGCTCAGAAGGCAGGCGAACCTCCTCGACCCGTAGGGTCCGCTCGGCCAGCTTGGCGACACGCCCCTCGACCCGTCCGCAGACGTCTGCCAGTCGCTCGAGCCCCGTCTCGACCTTGGCATCCAGAGTGTTTTGAGCGGCGAGGACAGCGTCGAGAGTGCACCCTTGCGGAGCGAACAGGTCAATTGTATGCGCTCGGCTGAGATCGGCCTCGTGGGCGACTGATCGGCCCAGCATGCGCACACGTTTGGGTCAGCTGAATAGCTCACCCAGAGACAAATTTGTCAGGGAGAAAGCAAGAGGATCGCACGTTGAGAGCGAAGAGCGGCGGAGTCGAGAGACCACGAGGTCGTCAGTCGCTCGACGTCGGCCTGCTGTTGGCGACCGGCCTCGACGAGCTTCTGCAGCGGGACGGAGAAGTCTTGCAGGAGCGTGGCCGTTCCTGAGACGAGCGCAGGAGATCGAGGTGTCAACAGCTCTCTTTGAAGTCAGTCGCATGGTAGTTCGTCGACGAGAAGAGAACATACGGGCGAGCGCAGACCTGACGTGTCCGACGTCGGCTTGAACGGCCGCGGCTCCTGGCAGCGCGCGCTCGAGTTGCGCCGACTGCTGGCCGATCAGGCCCACCAGATGGTCCATGTTGAGCGCGAGGGACCAGTAGAGAGGCAGTCTCAGAGCCTGCTGGATTGAGGGCGGGCGTGTCGAGGGTCGTGGTCGGAGGGCTCGCGGTCAGATAGATGTTAAAGGGACGAAGTCAGCCGCGCGGTCCGATTATCTCTCGCACGCCGACCGGACCAGTGTACGAGCGCATGCGTATCCTCCTGCCCTGATTGCGCCTCATCGTCCGTCGACGAGTCGCAGCACCTCGTCGAACTCGCCGCTCCCCTGCAGCGCCGCGAACATGCCGTCAAAACTATCGAAGCTCGTGTCCTCGACCGCGACGGTCGACGACTGGTCGTCCATCTCGCCCGCGACACGAGAAGGAGACGCGCGAGACCGCGTCGACACTGGCGGGTTTTTTGAAGCTGCAGCGTTGGCGACTGGCTGTGCGACGGCAGCCACAGGCGACTGCGAAGGCGGCTTGAAGGGCGGGCGAAAGCGAGGAACTCTTCCGCCACCGCTGGCGCCGCTGCCGGTCGTCGTCGAGCGGCCCATGCCGAGCCTTGCGCCTACCGAACCTGACGAGGGCTGGCTGCCCGCACGCGTCTGCGATGGCGCCGTTGAAGCGGCCTGCGTGTCCGTGCCGCCGTCGGCCCTCGCCGAGTCGCTCGCCGACGTCGTTTGTTTGAGCGGGGACGGCGCGTTGGGCAGCTTACGTTTGAGAGGCGACGTCTTTTGTTGCGGAGAAGAACGTGTTTTGGTCGGCGGTGGTTGCACATGCGGGGCGATCGCGAACGGTGGGGGGGCTACAGCGACAGGTTGGACATTTGTGGTCGCCGCTGGCGGTGCTGTCCGCTTGCCGATTGACGTGGGTGGCGGGGGCGGCGTGCTCAGGAGATCGAGCGTCTGGTCCCAGTCCATCCCGTCGTCGTACGCCGCGCCGGACGACGGCGACGACTTGTGGTCTTCGACTTCCCAGCTGGGTGACCGCGCGCGCCGCCGAGCGTCCGACCCGCCGCCGCCCATCAGAGCCGTATAGGAAGACGTTGAACGCTTGAGCCGCTTGCTCGCGGGCAGATCGGCGTCCCAGCGGGTCTGCGAACGGTTGGTCAGATGCGGGTGCTCGACCACGTCGGCCAGGTCGGGACGCGGCTTGCCGATCGCTGCCCGTGCACGAGCGGAAGACGAGCCGACAGGCAGCCGGTCGACACTGACCGACCGCTGGAGCTTGGTCCTCGCCTTGCCTTTCGACACCTTTCCCCCAGTCAACGCAGCTGCCGCGACTGTCGCTGCCGCCGTCGTCGTTGTTGACGCCATCGCGGTGCCTGAGGGGGGCCGCCGGCGAGCAGCGACGCGCGCATCAACCTCGCTCAGGATCTGAGCGAGGTCCCAACGATTCTCGTCTGGTGCGTTAATAGTTGATCGAGCCAAATCTTTTGCAACTGGTCGAGCACCAGCTGTCTTATCCGGCAGGTGGGCGCCAAACGGGGTAGTCGAGGCGGCGGCGAGAGAGTTGGTCGACCAGGCAGAGAGCAGACTGGACGCGCCCGCCAGCGCGGTCACCGACGAGGATGACGTCAGGGTCGACATGGACCCGACCGAAGAGTGCGCGTTGTGTCTCGGCCTGCGCGAGGATGAGCTCGTCCCCCCGCTTCCGCTCCCACTGCCACTATGCGCCTTGGCGGATGCCGACCGTCGAGGGCGCAGCTGCTGAGGAACTGCGGCAGGGGGCTGCGGGGAGGGCGGTCGTTGGGTCGGGTAGACGGCTTGCGGGCCTGTTCAAGCCGTGCAGATGCGTATCAGCGACCGAAGTGAAGCGAGAAAGGCCGGAACTAGGTGCGAGATGAATGACGCACGCTCCCTGGCGGCCGCGAGGATCTGCGCTCTCAGCGCGTGGTCGGGCGAGCCTTGCCAGGCGAGAACTGATGGCTGCGTGCTGATCAACGGCGGCGATGAGTGCGGTTGACTGTGGGTCGTTGGAGAAGATGAGAGCGGCATGACGAGTCTGCGCGCACGGAGAATTGGCAGGGGAGAGAGTGGGGGAGGCACGCGATCGCGCACGCGTGTCAGGCAAGATGGGCAGGCGGCGGTCAGCTCGGCGGGGCTGACAGACACAGCGGGAGGAGAACACAAGGGTCTGATGAGCGCACTTCTCGTGCCCCGTTCTGTTCGTCGAACCACTTGCTGCTCTCAGCGGAACGAGCCAGCGATGTCGCTGCCGTCAGGCGTCGTTGAGCGACCTGGCGTCGTCGGCAGGGCGGCGAGCAGACTGTCGGTCGGTCGATCGAGCTCGTTGGGTCGCCAGCTGGGTTTGTAGGGAGAGCCGGCGGTTGTCCGAATGAGAGGAGCGTTCGGCCAGGACTGAGAGCGAAGCTGGCAGGGTTACGACCGAGGAGTGTGCTCTGGGCCGTCGAGCTGGGCGGGCAGCAGGTCAACCGGAGGGGTCGGCGCGCGCGGCAGGGGTTGAAGGAGACGGCGGCGCGAGCGGCGAGCAGAAGAGCGGCCGCCGAGCTGGGTCAGGGTCCTCAAATTCAGTGCACGTGGGCCGCTGGCTTGGGAGAGAGGAAGGCCTGCTGCGAGATAAAAGTGGGGAGGTGGAGCAAGACGGGAGGTGAGGGTCTGCAGCTGACAGCTTTTGGGTCGGGCCTGTCGCCCTGTCGTGGGGTCGTCCGAGGTCGTCCGTCGCGTCGTGCCGTCAGCGGTCAGCTGCACCTGCTCGTCCAGCACCGACTTCCTTTCCCGCTTTCCCTCCCGCCAATGCAGCAGTAGCAGCAGCAAAGGGTTCTCCGGATCATGACGGACGTCATTTCGCTCCTCGACTCAGACGACGACGTCGTCGTGCCACTCGACCCCGCCTACGCCCAGGCCGCGCCGAGGTCAATCTCCTAGCTCCTCCCTCCCCTGTCCTCTGGCCACTCGACGGAAGGGCTGACCTGCCCTCTCTCTCGACCGACAGCTCGCGCACGGCTGCCAGGCCACCGCCACCGTCTCGGCCCGTCATCCCAGACCTATCGGACGACGACGACTTTCTCGACCGCTTCCCGTCCTTGCTCGGCCTCACCGCAAGCGCTGTCGCGTCCACGTCGTCCGGCGCCGCAGCCAAACGCAGCTCACGCCCGCTTATGGCAACGACTGCCCGCTCCGCCAGACCTCCGTCGGATGCTTCAGCTCGGTCTCTGCAATCTTCGTCAAGCGTATCTCGCCGTACAATCGACATCGACGACATCGAGATCGTCGATTGCTCCCCTCCTACAGCTCCGCCAGCGACGAGTGGGGCGCAGCGGCAGCGGCCAGCCGCGACACACCCGCCGGCGGTGGTCAACGACGACGAGGTCGAGATAATCGAGGTCGTCTCGGCCACCTTGCCCGCCGTCCCTGCTTCTCGCCCTGTGCGTCTTGAACCCCCCTCCTTTTTCATAAAGCGACTCCTCTGATGCATGCTGACGTTGGCCTGACTTTCGATCGTCCAGATCGCCCCTGGCCGGAGCGCCACCTCGACCGCCCCGGCGTTCCCCTTCGACCTGTCGCGTCCTCTCGCCAGTCAGGTCAATGCCGTTGCCAGCGGCAGCGGCACATCCTGCTCTCGCCTCAATGAACCTGTCACAACAGCCTCGCGTGGTGTGCACCCCTCGTCGCCGGCTCGACCGGCTCGTCGCGTCGACTCGGGAGTCGCCGGCCTCGGCCTATCGCGCACGCGCACGGCATCCGACCTCGACGACTCGGCCGACAACGACGCTGATGATGATGACGACGACGAAGACCTGGAGCGCATGATTGCCGAGATCGAACGCGTGACGTCTGCCTGCCGATCTTCCCAACCTGGCCCTTCGGCCACTTCTGGGCCCACCGTGGACGAAGCTAACGCCGCCGTCGTGGCCAAGCGCAAGAAGTACAAGCTCGACTCGTCGGACGGGGAAGACGACGCAGCACACCTGTCTGCGCGGCGAGCGGGGGCGGCCAATGCCAAAGATAAAGGCAAGCGAAGGGAGAAACGCGTCAAGGGCCAGGCGGGTTCCAGCGCGAAGGATCAGGGCAAGGAGCGAAGCGCGACGGTCGGCGACAGCGATGCACAGGACGGAGTACCGCCACCGCCAAAGCGCAAGCGAAAGACGGCCGATGAAATCGTCAGTCGCCGTTGTTCTCACTTTGCTCTCTCGACTTTTTCCACGACGGAATGTCAACTGATCATCGCGCCCCTTGAATTGCTTCAGGCCTACGACGCGGCCGTGAAAGCGCGGGCCAAGCAGGACAAGGCCGAAGAGACAGCACGTCGCAAGGTGCGTCCATGGCCACCTCCCAAATATCTCTCATGGTCATCTCTGGCCCTGCCTGACCGGCCGCTTAGCCTTGGACTTGCAGGCCGAGAAGGAGATCTACAACGAAGCGAACAAGCTTCGGTCACGCGCGACCGCCATGCACGAGATCCTGCTCGAGCTTCCAAAGCAGCTGGAAGGGTCGCGCTCGATCGTTGCGCGCGTCAAGCCCGAGCTGGTCGACAAGCTCGACGAGTCTGGCGTCCGCATCAACGACTATGCGCCAGACGCCAGTGCGCCAGCCAACGTGCTCCGCTTCAAGCGCGAGCTCAAGGCAGTGTACGACGAGCGCACGCGTCATTTCATCGCCGTGCCGACTCGCATACAGCCAGAGTCGACTGCCATCATCCTGCTGTCGGCTGATGACGCCGCTGCGCACGTCCGCGGCCGGACGTGGCTCTCGCTCCCGGGGCGCGTGCGGGCCGCTGCCGGCCTCAGCCCAAAGGGCCAGGTCGTCATCATTATCCACGGCCTCGTCAAGCTGTACAAGCTTGAGAAGTCGGCGGCTGATCGCGCGTACGATGCCCGCGTGCGAGGTATCTCCACGAGTGCTGGTGCGGCTGCGGCAAGGAGGGCTGCCGTGGCCTCGCCCGAGATCAGCAAGGACGAGATGGAGAAAGCCTTGGTCCAGCTGCAGGTCGTTGACCGGAGCTTCATCAACCGAGGTTCGCAACTCGCCTCGCCCTACCACTTCTCGCGCTCATTCGGTGCACTGACACAGAAGTATCTTCTCGTCCTGCGTCGCAGTCGAGACTGACAAGGAGATGGTCGACCACATTATGTCGTTCGCCGGCGACGTCGCCCACCGGCCGTACAAGTTGGCCCCCTTACCCTCTCCCTGGGGCTTGACCATATGCTGACCAGTAGCATGCGTGCTTTCCTCCCTTCAGGTTGATCGAGTACTCTCATCTGCCTTTCTGCCCCGACTCGGCGATCGCGAAGGGCGCCAACCCGGGCGACACGCTGTGCAAGATGCTGTCGACTGTCAAGGGCGTGACGCCGGCCATGACGCTCGCCGTCCTCAAGGCGTTCGGTTCATTCCGCGGCCTGATGGACGCGTACGACCGGGCGAAGGACGACAAAGACGCTGACTTGCTGCTCGCCAATCTGATCGTGCGTGTCTCGCATGTCCGCGCTACTCCGTCGTTCTGTCTCCTCCTCATTCATGACTTGACGTCCCTTCCACCCCTTCCCCCCTTACTCTTGAAGGCCGAGCACAAGGTCGATGGGACGCCGAACGCTCGCTACATCAACAAGGCCAAGTCAGCTCAAATTCGGCGCATGCTGCGGGTTGAGGACCCGCGCGCTCTGTGGGCCTGATCTCAAGATTGCTGTACGCCGCTCGTTCATTACGTCGCGCGAGCCGGGCCGGATGCGAAGCAAGCCCATGAGATCATACAAAGAGGGACCAAGGTCTACTGGAGCGAGCGAGCGATGTGACTACAGTGGCAGCGAGCGGGCCAAGACAACAGGGGGAGGGCGAGAACACCTCATCGGTGCTCGGCCACAAGGTTGGGAAGAGAACCCGTCTTGAGCGCGCTCTCGGCGTTCTTGATGACTTGCTCCTCCATGATTTTCTGCGTGTCCTTCGTCTCGGTGCCCATGTGCGGGAGCAGGATGACGTTGTGCATGTCGAAGAAGGCCGGGTTGACGTTGGGCTCTGCAGCGAGAGCAAAACACAGGAGATCAGCGACTGACGGCCACTCCGTCAGAGAGGGCGCGAGAGCCGACGCACCGTCCGGGAAGACGTCAAGGCCGGCAGAGTACAGCTTGCCCGACTTGAGGGCGTCGAGCAGCGCGGGCTCGTCAACGACGCCGCCGCGGGCCGTGTTGACGAGGACCGAGCCGTCCTTCATCCAGCCGAACTGCTTTGCGCCGAATGACTTCTCGGTGTTCTTGTTGAGCTGCAAAGATCGAACGGGAGATGAAGAACTGCAGGTCAGCCTCTGGCGGCGCATGACGAGGCTGCAAGGTGGTAGCGGAACGCACAGGGAGGTTGAGCGAGACGACGTCGGCCCGGCCGAGCATCTCCTCGAGGCTCTTGCAGTACTCGAATTCGCTGCCCTTCTCGCCGGCCTTGATCGGGTTGCGGTTGTGGTAGAGGACCTTCATGCCCCAGCCGGCGGCCATGCGGTGTCCGACGACCGAGCCAATGCCGCCCATGCCCACGATTGCGAGCGTCTTGCCCTCAGGGTCGAGCGCCGGAGCGAGGCCCTGCTTGAACTTGCCTGCCCATACGACGAGGTCGAGTCAAGCCGACGAGGTCAGCCGTGGTCGTGTGGGTGTCAAATAAGGCTGCGAGGACGCACCAGCCCGGACGTTGGTCTCGGCCTTCCAGTACTGGCGCATGGCGGCAAGGATGAGGTAGCACGCGGTCGTCGCCGTCGCGTTGTCGACCGAGCCAGGAGTGTGCGAGACGGCGATGCCGAGCTCCTTGGCAGCGAGGACATCGATAGGATCGTAGCCGGCACCGTCTAGGTCACGTTGCAGAGGGGCCGAGCGGGCATGAAGTCAGCGAATTGGGGAAGAGGAGTGAAAGGCGGGCAGGGTGAGGGCGGAGCCGAGCTCGGCCGCGGACGCCACGGCTGGCGAGCTGATTAGAGACAAGCAACGCACTGTGAGCGATCCACTTGATCGACTTGGGCAGGGACTCGAGGAACGCCTTGTTGAACTGTCGGCGGCAAGCCAGATGAGATCAAAGATCGTCAGTCCGCAGCTCCAGGCGAGGGAAGGGAAGGGGGGGGGGGGAGACTGACCGGGCCGACCGTCGCGAGCGAGTGGTTTGACCGCCAGATGCCGACCGCGCCGTCATACTCGCCTCCAGAGGCGCACTTGGCGAAGAACTCGTCCTTCGACTTGTCGGTGGTGTACTGCTCGCGAGGTGAAGGGAAGGTGAAAGAACCGAGGCGACGAGAGCCACGTCAACTTCCGCGCGCGGAGAAACGGCAAGCTGGGCAGCATAGGTCTGGACGCACGACGACCTCTGCGAGCGAGCCGAGCGAGTCGGCCATCTCCTTTTTGGCCCAGACGTTCTCGCCTATGAAAGGACGGATACGAGCACGTTGTCAGTGACTTCGAGCGATGTGACGGGAAGGGAAGACAAGAGGAGCTGCTGCTAAGGCTGAGGGAAAGTGGCTCACCGACGACGAGAACCTTGGGGAGCGAGCTGGAAGGCATGGTCAGAGTGATAAGGGAAGAAGGGTTGGCAAAGGGGGAAAGCTGTTGAGGCGAGGGATGTGAGTGGGGGAGGGGAGTCGAAGAAGAAAGCAAGGCGGCCCATTATATGGCCCAGTTGGGAGGAGCTCGGTTCTGCTCGAGCTCGGGACGGGGCCGGCCTTTCGACCCCGCTCCCCGCACCGTCAAGCGCGCGGCGGTTTGGTGATGCGCCAGCGGCAGCATGTCGTCGTTTCAAGACGAGTGACATCAAGAGAGGAAAGGCCTAGTCTCGAGGCCAGCCTGACGAGTCTACCGACGGTTTCTCTGTGTTCTACCCCCCTCGAGTGGCAGGGCAAGAGGCGACCAGAAGTGAAAGAGAACGGAGGAAGGAGTCGGCGTGGTGCTGCGCGCCTCCGGAGGCTCGGGCCGCTTCGTCCGGCCAATCAAAACTTGCATCTGCGTTGCAAATCCTCGCCGCGAGCCGCGCCCGCGCTCCCAGTCGACCGAGCCCGGCTGCCACCCGCTGTTACGGACTTCAGCTCGAGGGACAGAGGTATGCGAGCTGGTCGATCTTGGTGATGTTGCGGCCGCCGTCGACGACAGTCGCGCCTGTCGCTCGCTCGCACGCAGAGCCATGTCGGGCTGACAGGCGACTGCGGCATCTCACCCTAGCTCAAGCCTAGCTCTCCCTCCCACCGGCGTGCGCGACGAGCTCCTTGCGCAGATGCTGACATCCTTCTCTCATCTCTTACCTACCGACGCTTAATCTGCGAGGTCGTGGAACCGCGACACACTCTCGCTTTTTGCTGATAGCTCGACTCAGATGCGTTTGGACAGAGCCGACCGTACTGGACGGGATGGTCGCACGATAGCCTTTGGCTGATCCCCTGGCCGGCGCGTCCAGGTGGAACACGTCGCGCGCGCTGACGGCCGAGAGCGGGTAGCGTCGAGACGGGAAGCACAAGAGGCGAGAGAGGAGAGATACAGAGGCTCTGCTCCGCATCCCTCCCTTCTATCCCTCACCTCAACTACAGCCTATGACGACTCATCAAGAACCCTTCGGCCATCTGCCAACGCCCACCCCGGCCGGTCAAACACGGCCAGCGACTGGCCCTTGCTCGCCCCTCGCTGTGCGTCCCAGATACGGACTGCCCATCCTGAGCTCGATGTCGGGCCAACCCTCGCTAACTCTCCTCGCCTTTGCTCCCTGCCGAACGCTTCCCTAGGATCCTATCCCTCTGGCCAAGCGCATTGCCCACCGCCGGTCGGCCCTGCTTGCCGACCACGCTGCCCTTGCATCCGCTTTTGCCCGCAGGCAAGCGGCGGAAGGGAGGTATGTCAAGGACCTGTCAGAGACCCGGTCGGTCATGGAAGAGGCTGGGCTTGCCGACGGCGTCGAGGGACTGCAGAGAAGAGCGTGGGCCCTCCCGGCGATGGCCCGGGTCGGAGGCGGCATGTGGGACGAGATCGACCAGGTGCGTCTCCCCATAATCAGCCACCTCGCGCGCGTCTCTTCCGGCGCAAGAAGCTGATCAGGTTTCTCATCCTTCCCGCAGACACTCGAAGCGCATACAGCTGTGTATGACGCATATGAGACGGCTTCTCGCGCCCTGGCGATGCTCAGAGAAGACTTCTTCCTTGCCGACTTCCATGTTCATCACCTCGCTTCCCCCCCTACTCTTTTTTTTTGGCTCTGTCGGACGCGCCAGCTGACCGTCTTGCACGCGACTGCAGGTCAAGGAGGCCATTCAAGATGCTCTCACGTCCAAGCCGATCGACACCCGCCTGTCGAGGCATGGACGGCTTGCGGCGCGGCATTGGCGCACGACGTTCGAGTCTACGCTGACGACGCGGCGAGCGCTCGGATACGAGAGCTACGTCTGCCCACCTACCCGCTTGCCGGACGCGGAGCTGGCACGACATCTCGTTGCGCTGCACGAGGACTTCGAGCGGTGGTACGTGCATCGGGTGGCCGACGTCGTCCGGCGGCTGGAGCGCGAGAGGGAAGAGGCGCGCGCCAGGCTGGCGTTTTGGATTGGACGGAGAAATGGCCTCGACGAGGGCTGGGATCTAGATCCGGCCGGCGCGGAGGTTGCGCGTACCTTGCATGGCGCCAGCGGGTGCGTCCATTTCTCCTATGCCTCCTATGCCGACGGAAGCTCAGCTTCACTGCTGACTACGTCCCTCGCTTCGCACAGCGTTGCTCCACCTGTTCTGCCCATTGACATCTACTGTCTCATCATCCGCGCCGCCGTCTCATGCACCCACCTGCCGGCGCCCTTCACATACCTTGGGACGACGGCATCGCGGGACGAGAGTGGCCGGAGGCTCAAGCTGCTCGGGACATTCCGCCTTGTGCATTCGACCTGGAGGGTGCGCCTCCCCGCCGGCTCAAGTCTCCGTGGCGTGTTGACGTGACTGATCAGACAATGCGTCTTCGCGCGCTGCAGGACATCATCGGGCCCATGCTCCTCGAGCACGTGTCAGTCGACCACCAGGGCGACGCCGACCAGCTTATCCGACGTCTTGCCTCGTCCTCGACAGCCTCGCCGGCGCTGGTGCGAGTGCTCCATCTTGCGCCGAGCGACCCGCGCATAACCTCAGGTCATCGCCTCCTCTCGACCTTCAGTCTTGTGCACCTGCACACGCTCGACGGGCTGCCTGTGCCGCACGCCGCCGACCCACCGGTGGCATTTGGCAGCCTTTCCAGCCTCCGCCACCTGTCCATTCACTTTTCAGAGCAGGTCCAAGACTCGCAGTCGCTGGAACGGTTCCTCGCCGGACTGGTGGCGCTGAAGTCCCTGCGCGTGCAGACGTCCCGTCGCGACCTGCACGAGGCCTTCCCACAGATTGCGCGCCTCGTCCTGCCACAGCTCGTCGAGCTACAGCTGGTTGGCTTTTCGTTTCGGGGCCCGTCACCCGCCGCCGTGTCGCCGCAAGTTTCTGCGCTGCTTGAGGTGCACGGTCTCAAACTGCGGCTATTGCTTCTCGAGGCCGTCTCGACATCCGAGGTCGACTGGGCGGTTGACGGTCGCTTCCTTTTCGGCTTCCTGCCTCAGCTGCGCCATCTCGCCACTAACGTCCCCGAGCTTGCGCTCCTGTTTGAGTCTCAATATACCGACGCGTGCTCGCTTGTCGTCGGCCACTCACGCGTCGACGTACTGCACGACTCGGTCGCAGCCCAGGTCCACTTTCGGCGCTTCCTGTCCTTTGTGCGCCGGCTGACGGGCGCGAACCGTCTGTTGCCGTTCCGTGCGTTTGTACTTGCCTCGCTGCATTCTGTCCTCCCTCGCACTCGTGCTGATCAAGGACTTGCTGGTGTGATGTGTCCCAGAGATGCGCCATCTGCTCCGGACGCGATCGAATTTGACCTCGCTTGCCTTCTGGCAGGCCGACTTCTCGCTGGCGTCGCACCGGCACTCACTCGACCTGGCGCTCTCAGCCCACTACCTCGCGCAGATCGGCCTTCCCCTCTTCGACAGTCGCGGTGTGGCCTATCGCGACTTCTGGGTGCGGAAGTGGCCTGTCGAGATCGAGGCGCAACTGCTCGTTGAGGGGCGGGCCGACGGAGTGCTCGAGGACCTCGCCGAGGCCCATCTGCCAGCTATCCCTTGAAGGTGCCACCAGTCATGACATGTGCTGTGAAACTTGATCATGCTTCGTTCAGGGCGTGTGTGGGGTGACGGGTGTCTCAAAGTACAGCCGATCGGTTGTGTGTCAAGCAGTCTTGTCCTCGTTCATCGCCCGCTCGTAGCCCCTCTGCTCGGCCATAGCCAGCTGTTGAAGCAGCCTAGACTCGCGCTCCGACAGCCGAGACATCTGATTGCGCTTTGCCTGCGGCTGGCTGTTGTCCTTCTCCACTTCCTCGGTCGGCGCTGGCTCGCCTCCATTGCTGTCGTTGACCGGGGCCTTGGCGTCCGTCGCGGCGTTACCCTCGTCGTCGGACGTCTCGTCCGTGAGCGTCAGGCTCGGCGGCTCATCCTCGTCATCGCCACCCTCGGCGGTGCGAACCTTGCCGCCCAGAATATCGCGCGCTTTCTTCTCGAGCTCAGCCTTGCGTGCCCCGGTCTCTTTATCGAGCTCGGCAAAGCGCGCGAGCAGCGCCTCCTTGGTTGACGGGGACGCAGCCTCGAACGCAGCCTGACCATCTGCGACCCGGATCTTGCGCACGACCGAAGCCTCCTTTTGCGCCCAAAGGCTCTGGATCGACTTCCATGCGCCTATTGAGAGAGAGGTCAGCCTGTGCTCTTTGTCGGCCCTCGGGGCGAAAGGCCAAACGAAGCGGAACTCACCATCCGCCGGATGCGCTATAACACCGACGATGCCTGCAGCAGGTTTCATCGTCACGTTGACGTAGGACCGACCGGCGCCTTTGATGACGCCGACCAGGCCTTCCTTCTGGCCGCCCTCAAAGGGTTCCTTGACCAGGCCGAGAATGCCGTCGTAGTAGCCCGCCGCCAGACCCTGCCAAGGTGAGGGGCTAGTCAGCGATGCGCCGTGGGCGCTGATGGCGCCTGCAAGTTGGAAACGCACCTTGACGCCCTCTTTCAAGCCGCTCTGCCAGTCTGAGACGGCGCCTGACTGGCGAACCTCGCTGCCATACGCCTTTGGCAAGTTTGCGAAACCCTCGTGGATCGAGGCGATGACTGCAGGTTTTGTGAAGAAAGAAGACGTCAGTCAGACTGGTCGACTCGAGCGACAGAGGAGGCGGAGCGGCAAGGGGAAATTCACTGTTGAAGATTCCCTTCGGTGGCGTGTGACGTTCGACGGTTCAGCTTGTCGCGAGATCGAGGGGAAGCGCTCGCTGCGGAACAACGCACCTTGGGAATGGCTGTCGCCGTGTCAATGATGCCCTTTGGCGGGTTGAGAAAAATGGTGCCGATGCCAACCTGCGCATGCGCCCTTGGGTGATCAGCGCAGTGCATCACGTGTGGCAGGTAACGCGAGGGTTAGGGCAACTGACGTAGTAGTTCTGAGTGCGAGGAATGGGTTAGACGGTGTCAGCCCTGAAGCGAGACGAGGCAAGTGCGGGCGAGGTACACGCACCGTCACCGTCGAGAGGATAGCCGCAGCGCCGCCCGTAATCGGGTCCGTTGCCCGCTTGCGCGTGTCGTACTCCTTGGGTCGGTGAGGCTCGAGCTCGGTGATCTTGAGCTTCTTGGCGTCGACGAGCGTTGACGCCGCGAGGGCCGAAAGTCGCAAGCAAAGGGCGTCAGACCCTATCGGACATGCATGTGTGGTGTCAGTGACCGAGCAAAAGGCTTGTATCAAAGAAGTCAAGGGGGGCAGCGCGCACACCAGACCGCAACAAGCGACGGTTCGACCTGGCAGCGCATGTTCTTCAGCGGCAGATGGCGGTGGAACGAGTCTAGGCCAGCCGCGACGCCGTCCTGGCAGGTTGGCTCGCGCGGAAGTTCACGCTTGGAGTCAGTCGACCAGCGTCGTGAAAGGACGTAAGCTGGGAAACACGCACCTCGGACCTGATCTGCTCGCCCATCTTTTTGGCCGCTGTGCGGGCCGAGTCAGACAGCGCAAACTTAATGCCCTCGGTGAGGTTCTCAGTGTTGAGCTCTTTGCTTGGGATCCTGTGGTTGAGTGAGTGGTGCGAGGTCAGCCGACAAGCCAAAGGATGGACGGCGGGGCAGGGACGAACGGCTTAGGCCCTGCTCCTTGCCTCTCAACCATTTCTCCCCAGAACTGCTGGTCGCCTGAAGGGAAAGAGCGCAAATATGAGACGTCAGCATTCGACGAAGCGGCGACAGAGAGACCACGACGCACCAAAGAAAGGCACGACGACTGCGTGCGAACGGGGCGCTTTGGGTCAGCGTAATGATGAGCAACGAAGACTGTCGCCAACGAGGAGCTGAGTATCGCACTTGTCGGCAAGCCGTTGAGCAGCCCGATCGCCGTCGTTCCAGCACCTGCGACCGACGTCAATCACGGTGAGGTCAGCTGCCATGGCCTCGATAGCCGTATAGGAACAAAGACCAGAAGCTGACCGCCATGGTGAACGACGGCCTTGACCTGCTTGAACAGCCAGTCGTGCGGGACGTCGCCAAGCAAAAAGACGTTGTCCTTGTCAATGTCGGCCCCGCCGAGACCGCCCCAGCCGGCCGAGACGAGGGCGCGCACGCCAGCCTGCTTGATGGCCGCAAAAAGAGTCGCAGACATGGCTTTGGGGTCCGAGACGGGGACCGAACCGAACCTAGATACGCAGTCGAAACACGAGTCAGAGATGGGGGGTTCAGTCGAGCGAGAGGCAGAGGCGCACGAGTGACGAACCCGATGTAGATGGGCGTCTCGCCTGCCGCCAGGAATTCCTTCAAGTCTTCCCCGGGCTCGTAGCCCTTTGCTAGGTCGAGAAAGTAAAATCCTGAGCAGTCGATGTGGTTCTTCCAGTCGTGCGGCTTGGGTATCAGGCCCTGAGACCAGCAGTACGTCCACGGCACCTGGTTTGCGCGGGACAAGTCTGTCAGCGCTAGACAGAAGGTGACAATGGAGCCGTGGAAATGAGAGCAGGCGCACCTTGAGCCGGTCTACAACAGAAGGGCCGGACCGCAGGGAAAGCGGTGCAAGACCGAGAGTCGTCGTACGAAACGTATTGGTGATGTCGGCAAGCCTGATTCGAAGGGTGGGGGTGATGGGTCGGTCAGCCTGTAAACCGACCTCTCCGGTCAACTCTCGAGACTCGCCCTTGCCACGTGAACATGTCCGCCAGAGCGAATCTGCCAGGGCATCACAGTCAGCTCGCGGGCTCCAGAAGACTGATGAGAAAGAAACTGTAGACGAACGACAGGTAGTTGGTCAGGCCTTGCCGGGCGTTGGACGTTTTGATCTGGACGAGCGGGTGTGTGAATTCCGAGGTCGCGCTCCAGGGCATGCAGAAGGTCAGGTTTAGCGGCACTGGCAGAAGGAAGTCATCGTCAGTCGGATGGCATGATCAATGTGTAAATTATACTTCAAGGAAACGCACGACCGAGCGCCTCGGCTAAGTGGATGTGGGCGAACGCCGGCGGGTTGGAGATGAGCGCGTCGGCGGCGAATGTGGCGCCCGTCTCCTGGTCGGGCTCGTGCGACGCCCGAAAGCAGCCGTTCATGATCTGCGCCACGAGGCTAGTCGAGAAATCAGCAGAGGGGATACGCGCCCAGAAAGCTGGGAGGGGCGAGGGGCAGCAGACGCACCTCTGCCAGCTGCGTCTGCTTGCGCTTGACATCACCATTGGTCAGGCTCTCGATGCCAGGGATGAGGCCCGGGTCTGTGACGATCAGGCCACGGCTCTAGTCAGCGGCTAGATGTTCGAGTGCGGAAGTAAGGGCGAGCACGTACTCTTGACCATCCATGCCATCAAATCCTTGGGATCGCCTCCTACGTCAAAAAACTCGATCTTGCTATGACCAGCTGAGCGCACGAAGTCGCGGAACGTGCCGTGCGTTGCGAGGCGCACGCGGTGGCCAAACGCGATCAGCGCAAGCGACAAGGCGATATAAGGCTGGACGTCGCCTACGAGACGCAGCGCGCAAGTGTTCAGCAGCATCAGCGTTGAGCGATTGCAGCAGACGAAGGTGGCAGCAGGCGAGGCAACCGAGGGGGGGGGGGCGCACCGCGCGAGCCGACTATCATGAGCAAGATGTTGAGCTTGGGGACGACGCCCTGCCACTTGCTGGTCTCTCCCTCGGCCAGCTTCGAAGGCTCACGCTCGACGTCAGGCTCGCGTACATCGTTGGCGTACCCCTCGGGCAGGTCGGGCAGCGCGCGCGCCAGCGACAGGTCGATGACGAGCTTGCCGTCCGGCGAGATGCGCGCGAGCGATGACAAGTTCGAGCCTGCCAGCTTGTACGTCGTGAAATCCACTGTGAAATCGATCATCTCGTTAGCTCTTAGACTGTGCGAGGAAGAAGCTAGCGAAGGAAGGAGGCGACGGACCATCGGGCGAGGACGAGATGAGGGTGCCGAGGTCGAGCTCGTCGGCGCCGTCCGACGACTCGCCGTCGGCGGGAGGCGGTTCGCTGCTGTCTCCTTGATGATTCGAGTGATATGGATGGACTCCAAAAGGCATGACGTTTCAGTGACGAAGAGGGACGAGCAGAGAGTGAGAGTCGCCAGTGAGAGTCGGGAGATCGTCGAGGGTTTGGGAGAGCTGCAGTGCTGAAGGTCAGGCGTCATGGCCGCGCGCAGCAGGCCTCGATCGCCTTCACTTACCTTGCCTCCGGCCCTGCTCAGGAGAAGTCGACGACACAACGAGCGAGGCGGGTCAGACAGAACGAGGATAAAGACGGTGGTCAGGGCCTCAAAGATCTCTCTGGAAGCGAGCGCAGGGGACACCAAGAGATCAAGCGGGGCTCGCGGTCGAACCTCCTTGACCGGCCGGCCGGCCGCTGCGGCGGGAGACATGAGGCGGAGGGCCCGTGCGCTCTGGAAACGCGCCTCACGTGTCTGACGCCCTCCCTCGACTTGTCAAATGTCGCTCTTCCAGAGGACGAAGACAGCAGCAAGAAAAGGCGTCGCGAAAGAGCATTCGACAGAAAGGAAGAAGGTGGAGAGGGATGAGAAGGCCTCGAAGGCGTCTCGACCGGGTCAACGTGGGCGCACGTCCGAGCACACCGACAAGCTTCGGCCCAACGCCGCCCTACTTCTGCGAGTAGTGCGTGCCGCCCGAGGGGTCGGTGTAGGTCGCCGACCCGGACGACGACTCGTGGTAGGTCGAGCCGTCCGAGTTGCTGTGTGATGGGCAAGGAGGGAGCAGGAGGGGCCCAAGCGGCAATCTTCGTCAGCGGACGTGCTAAAAGGGAGACGGGGGGATCAAAGTCAAAAGGAGAGAGCAAATGGGCCGCGCCTGTAGTAGTAGCTACCATCGTTGTTACTAAGGAGGAGGTAGCAGAGGCGAAGAGGGCTGTCAGCGAGCGCCAGAAGGAGGCGACGGCGCAGGTGCCACCCAGAGGAGCTCTACCGTACCCCGAGGCGGGGGGGGGGGGGCAGGGTGCGAGGGCAGGGCGAGCCGAACTCACGAATAGTGGTAGGTGTTTCCGCCGTCGCCGTAGTCGCGGTGGTCATAGGAGTTGCCCTGGTCGACCGAGAGCGAGATCGATCATGTCAATCAACGAGGCAATCCTGAGCAGGAAGAGACAGGGGGGACGGGATCAAAGGGAAGGTGAGACGAGCTGGTGGGCGAGTGCCGGGCGCACCTGCGAGTTGGTGCCCGACGACGAGATGTCGTACGACTGGCCGTAGTTGTCCTTCGGCATGGTAGTCTGAGAGGGGCAGGGAGGATGTGGGTCCGCTCAGGGTCAGAAGGGTGGGCCAGAGGCCGCAGGGGGTGCGAGCGCGGAAGGGCAGGGTGGGAGGGAAGATGGCAGCTGAACGGGCAGGGCCTGAAGGAGCGGCCTCGGCAGGCCATCCAGCAGCGAAGCCAGAGGGCTGTAGGTACGAGCCTGTCATTCGAGACGTACGATGCGTGTTTTGGATTGTGGTAGGTCTGGATGCTGTCGGGGTGGAGATGGCGGTCAGGGTCTGCTCGAGGTCGGCCGAAGGTCGAGTGACAGCCAGGGAGAAAGGGGTCGGCGCCAGGCTCAGCGCCAGGCGCGTCGTCGGCTTGGCTCATTCGCTTCCGAGTTGTTTTCCGCCCAGGCGCGCACGGTGGTCATCACGAGTCTCAAGGCAGGCCATGTCGCAGAAGAGATCATTAGAGAGACGTCGCAGAGAGCTTGAAAGAGGAGTAGAGGAATCTTGAAGAGTCGTGGGTCGAGGTGTGTACAAAATGGGAGGCGAGGAGGAAAAGGAAGCAAGAGGGCAGCGAGACTGCCGAGAGGAGGAAAAAGGGGGGGGGGGGGTCTCAAACAGAAGTCGATCTGGAGGAGGGCGTGGAATGATATGGCGTCGAAGTTCTGGATCTCCAGCAGAAGGACAAGAGCAGGGTTGTCGGTGCAGCTCAAGACGAAGGGAAGCAGCGCTCGACCGAATCGGCATTGTTGCCCCACCAGGCAGGCATCTCGACCGTCTTGATAGCCGAGAAGGCGATGAAGATGATGAGCATGCTGTGAGGTCGGTGAAGGTAGGGAGGTTGGAGGAGAGACGAGTCAGTCGCATGGTCAGAGACTTACTCAAGGATGAGAAGAGCAAACGGACCTCAGGTTGTAGCCCGTGTCGGCCGCGGCACCGGCGATGTAGGCGTAGCGCTTCCAGAACTCGTAGCGCTTGCGCTTGACGTAAAGGTGGTTGACGCAGCCGAGAATGTACCAGGTGAAGAACCAGACCCTGCACGCGGTTGAGGCAACGATTGGAGGGTCAGCAACGGTATTGGGGTCGTCACTGAAGGCGGGAACCGGCGGGACGAACGAGTTGTAGATGTAGTGGTTCTGCACGCGACGGAAGGTCGGACGTCAGGAAGAGCGCTCCATTGCGCGATCGACTGAAAGAAGAACTCACCTCCATGGTGGACCAGAAGATTGTCGTGTCTGACGGGCAAGGGCGATAGGGCGAGCACGTCAGCAGCAGCAGCAGCAGCAGCAGCAGCAGCGGCAAAGGCTCGTTGGTGCAAAAGGGCGCAACGCACTCCAGAGGTCGAAACGGACGCGCGGCAGGCGCCAGTGGAGAAGGCGGAGGATGATAGGCATGCCTAGGCCGACCAGGAAGCCGTAGACCATCGGAGAGTACTCAGGGTCGTTGAAGAGCCTGGGTGAAGGAAGACAGAGGAGGTCGTCGAGTCAGCCTACGGCCGCGCGCTCTGATCAAAGCTTGCGTCAAAGTGCGTACCTCTTGGGTCCGACGAGCGCAAACTGGATGGACTGGTTGTTGAGACTGATGACGGTCGATCCGGTCCACTGCAGAAGGCCAAGACAGATCATCAGCCCGAGATATGACGCCGGAGAAAAGGGGGAAAGGAAGGCGCGCACCTGATTGAGGGGGTCCGTCTTGGCGCCCGACAGGAAGTCGCCCTTGGTCTCGATGACCCAGTTGATGGTCGCGTAGTTGATGGGGACGCCAATGAGGATGCCCCAGATCTGCGACAGCATGACGGCCTTGGGCGGGATGTGGAAGCTGCGAGTGAAATAAGGGGGACCATGTCAGAGGATCCTGTGGCGAAAGCGGGGAAAGCGTCGAGTGCAGGGGATGAGGATGGACGTACTAGTGACCGAGCTTCATGTCAGACAGCATCGCCTGCGCCTCGTACCAGGCCTGGCCAGAGATGCAGCGGTACGACAGGGAGCCGACTGGGTGTCGCGAACCGCCGATGTTGATCTATTGTGCGAGGAGCGACAGGCGAGGGGTCAGCACCGACGTGCAGGACAGCGAGGGGTCAGAGGAGAGATCGAAGACGCACCATGTAGCCTGGTTCGAGGAGGGCCAAGATGAGTCAGCGACGGTAGATGCAAAGACAGGTCAGATGCTACGAGACGAACCATAGACGATCTCGTTGCTGTTGTTGCGCAAGATGAAGGTCAGCACGAGCGGCCCTTGGTCGATAAGCTCCGAGGCAGGAGGACGCACAAGTAGCCAACCTGGGTCGAGAAGCCTGTCGGAGCGGGCGGACGAGCAAAGGTCAGCGAGGGAGGCGAGAGCGACAACGGTCGACGCAAAACAAGCAAGTCGTACCAGAGACGGCGTAAAGGTATCCCATGGGCAGGCAGATCTGGAAGAGGAGTTCATGGCCAGGTCAGCTTGTGAGTGGGGAAGCAGACTGATGATCTTGTCCAGGCGACGACGCACCGCCGCGCCGAACCTGGACGATCAAGACGAGCATGTCAGCACGAGATCAAGATCGCTTGAGCAAGCGCAGCCTGAGGCGACTTACATCAGGCCGAAGAAGAGCGGGTAGATGGGCATGTAGAGGACTGATGGTACGGGCAGGCGAGGTCAGCGCGTGCGCAAGGCGCTTGAAAGCGAAGGATAGGGGAGCCAGGGACTGACCGCCCTTGCAGGTCAGAACGAGGAGGACGATGAAAGAGAGGCCGAAGAGCACGAGGTTCCACCAGACTGCGGGGTAGGAGGTAAGAAGGGTATCGTCAGAAGTAGGCTTAGGACGAATGAGAACCGACGAGGCGCGGCGCACGAGGGATAGGCTCGTAGGCCTCCATGATCTTGTTAAGCTTGTCGTTGTACTGCTTCTTTCCCTTGCGCTGGGCCTGGAAAGACCTCCAGAGCATGGGTCCTCTGCAAGTTGAGTGGGGCGCGCACGTCAGGAGCTGTCGGTATCGGGATTCTGGGGGGGGGGGGGCGGAGGGGGAGACAGAGGGCGCACTGGAAGAGCACGAGGGTGACGAAGGAGCCGACTGATAGATTAACAATGAAGACGGTCAGCATTTGAAGCGCGGTAAACGGATCTGCGAGGATGGAGGTATTGACCATAGGCCGCGTACTGCGCGCATGATGACGGTTAACGTTCCAGCTCTCGGCACGCAAGGGAAGAGGGGACGGTGGTAAGGGCCGAGACTCACGGATGCAAAGTAGCCCCATCGGATCTGCGCAGAGATGTGGGGGATGCCGACCTCGGCGAAGAGCTCCTCGTTGAGTGTGTAGTCGGCGTTCATGAGACTGCGACGCGAGCGTGAGAAAGTGCCGGTCAGTGGAAGGACGAGAGAAAGGGGGAGGGGCAGAGCCAGAGTGATGACGCACCTCGAGGTCGGGTACTTGCTGCCGTTCGACTGCCAGAGGGTCTGCGACTGAATCGGGTACTTGTCCGAGCCCCAGATGCCCTGTTGGAAAGGAAGCGTGGCATAAGCGGGCTGTTGGACGGGTATGTGGGTCAACAAAATTGGGGTACCTTGTAGTAGCAGAGCGGGATCAGGATCCAGCAGCCGACGACGCATGCGGCGAACTGGTTGGTCAACGTGTAGAAGGGCTGGTAGATGGCTGAGCTGCCGATGTTGGACCAGTCGAGCGTGATGACACCGTAGCCCGCGCCGCCGAGGCCGCTGCCGGCAAAGACGACGTTGGGGTTGCTCGAAACCCAGCACAGGAGCGAGAGCGAGGCCGTCATGCTTCAGGACGATGCGAATGGATAGACGGGTGGGTCAGATAGGGAGCTTTTGAGGGAGAAGTGGAAGCAAAGGAAGACGCACGGGAATGCTGAGCGGGCAGGCGTAGTCGAGCCAGAGTCAGCGTCGAGCGACATGCGCACAGAAGAGTCGGATCGACAGACGCACCATACTCGGGCATCTGGGAGAAGGGCGATCCAGAGACCAGTTCAGCGCCTCGGCCGTCGAGAGAGGAGAGATTCAGGAAGAGCGGCGGGCGACTCACAAACTGCCAGCAGAACCAAAACAGGATGCCGTACCAGAACAGCTTCATCTGGCGGCGGGTGACGGGCGACTCGGCCTCCATGGACGAGCGCATGGCCTTGACTGAGGGTTGCGGAGAACAAAGCAGGCTTTGGAGTCAGCGCGAAGCCAGCACGCCTGTACAGCCTGTTGGTCGAGGCGAGTAGGTAGGCAACTCACAGACCGAGACCTGCTGCAACGTGAGAGGAAAGATGATGCTGGGGTCCTCGACGAGGAACCGGCGTGCGAACGAGGCGTACGAGAAGCCGACAAAGACGCACTGTGTGAGAGAGAAGCGCAGGAGTGAGTCAGCCAGCGTGCGGCAGCGGCAGGGAGTGACAGGCCGACGGAAGCAACGCACGGCCCACATGAACAAAATGGCGAGCCAGCCGTTCATCGGCGCGCCGTAGAATACGGCCAAGGGAGCGAGGACGTAGTCGCCCATGTTGTTGGTCGCACCCGTGTTGGCGGCGAGAACGATGGCGACGTGTTCCTTGACGCTGAATGGCCCAGGGTTCAGGCGAAACGTCCATTTGCCGACCCCGACGTTCTTGTCTGGCAGGGTGGCAAGCAGCCGACCAAAGTAAAGGGATGCGATCTGAACGAAGTAGATTGCTTCAGGCGTTCAGAGATAGGAGGGAATCAGTATGGTGCTCTCCAGGTGGTGCAAGTGTCGAGCAGGGCAGTGATGGCGCACAGTAGGGTACGTATGTCGTTCGGAAGAAGCCCATCTAGCGCGCGCCGGGCGAGACGGACAAGCGGGTCAGCGTACATTGGCAGAGTCGACGAGCTACGCACACGACGCAGACGCACCTGCACCAGCCAGGCACCGAGACCGGTGAAGATAGCCGAGAGGAAGAAGAAGCGCCAAGTGAGGACGGGCGTCTTGGGGTCGTCCTCGAAGTCGACGAGCTCGCGGACGATGAGCGGGATGTCCTTGAACTCCGGGTCGTTATCATCGCCTGCGGGGCGTAGCGCAGCGTGTCAGTCTCCTGTGATTGAAGGGCGAGCAAGTGAGAGATGGAGAAAGGGACCGACCAGCCGCCTGCATCGTCTCGTCGCCGTGGTGCCAGCCGAGGCCCTCGATCTCGCCGTCGGCTGCATCGCCGTAAACGCCGAACTTCTTCTCGTCCTCGTCGGACGAGGCCTCGCGGACGTCGACCGTCGTCTCCTTCTCTTTCTTCTCGTCGAGCTTGTCCGCAGCGGTGCGGTTGTCAGTGAAGGCGAGCGACGACAGGACCTCGATGTCGCGCGGGCCGACGCTGTCGTCGAAGCCGGCGTTCTTGGACGTCATTGCGAAATGGACGCCAAGGAAAGGGGGGGGGGGGGAGGAGGTGTCGAAGGAGAGAGACCTGCAGCGAGAGACTGTATTGATGGAAGGGAGAGAGAGGGAGGCCGAGTCGAGGGAAGGGCCTCTTGTCAAGAGGGTCTGGGAGCGCAGCGATTGGAGGACGAGGACGGGTGGCAGGCTCCGTCGGCGATGCGCGCGTAGGCGCTGATCAACGGGGCGTGCGCTCGCCTGCGGGAAGGGCGTGCCGACAGAAGATCAAAGGCAGGCAAGATCTGGGGCCAAGAGCTGATCATGTCGGATTTAGCTCGACAAGGAGGCAGGTGCACAAGGGGGCCAGCTCGTGTGGGGTTGCGAGATTGAAACCGCAGGCGACGTGCGCGGGCCGATAAAGCGTGCGCCGCCGGAGGATGCCGTCGCTCCCTGCAAAGTTCAGGAAGGCGGGTCGGCCGCAGACCGTCGGTCATTCAGCGAGCTTGTACTGCGACCGACGGTCCCTGCGGCGAGGCCGGACAGGGCGAGATAGATTCGAAGAGGCGACGCACCACATGCTACCTGGACCGGCCGACGTCTAGCGAGACGGACGTCCCTATCAGCCCTGCTCATGCTGCTGCTTCTGCCCTGACCTGCACGATACGCGACTTGGAGCGCCTGCATTCGGACAATCGTCCTTGATACGACCTATGATTCGCCGTTGACATTTGAGCGTGGGCGACTTGTTGCGACGCTGCAGCAGAGGGGAGGCGACCGAGAGCTCGTCATGCGGGTGGACAAGCTCGAGGGAGGAGACAACGCCTGCCCCGAGCCTCGGGGCTTTCCCTCTGCCGCACCTGCAGTCAGCGAGGCTGTAAGCCCCTGGAGGAGGCACGCTCTGCGATAGCCAGGTATGCCGTGGCCGAGCAGCAGGGCTCCCGTGGGTCCGTTGGGCCAGTCGACGTTTGGAGGGACGTCGAGCAAGGCGAGCTCGTCGGGCGCACGAAGCGTCTCCCCTGTGACCGTCATCTCGCCCGCTGCCCTCCCTCCTTCCAGCCTTCTACCGCCCTGGAAGCCAGGCTGAACGCCGGACGGGTCATCACAAGCCGCAAGCTTCGGCAGATGTCAGCTCGACGACTTTGTGGTCCAACATTTCGGCCATCGCTCGGCTGCTGCCTGCGCGCGCCAGCCACCTCCTTCCGTCTCGTAGGAGAAGCGAGGTCGAGCACCAGCCGATGACTTGCCCACCCATTGGACAGGGCCGGCGACGCCGCGTTCACCTGCTCAGAGGGCGTTTGGCCAAAAGGTCAGCTTGGACGGTCAGCCCAGGGCTCGGAGGGTATGGCAGCCGACATGTGTACGACTGACGGCGCCCCCCCCCCCCCCTTCCCCTCTTGATCCAGCCCCAGACCCCGGATTCGCCGCGTTGAGGGTTCGTCTTCGCCCTTTCCTTCAAGCTGACCCTCTCCGGCTCGCATGCCGACCGTATGAGCCGACCGACCAAGTCAATTGCCTCGTCGCCTGGCTCGTCGTACCCGTCGGTCCCGAATGCGTCGGTCCGGCGACGCCCGTGACGTCTGCGTTGGTCGAGGTCACCCCCGCCATTCCTGTTGAGCCGATATGGCTGGCGAAGGACAAGGACAGCATGCGTCACTTCAACACTTGTCAGGCCTGGGCGGAAAAGTCTGAGAGAGGCAAAGGGAAGGGTGAGATCGGAGGAGCGAGCTCTTTTCCTGGCACCTCGCTCGAGACACTGATGGGCCTCCATGCCTCCACCCCTTCCTCGGCCTCCACCGGCACGACCCCTCCCCTCCACTGGCTAGAATTTTCCGAGGCAAGTCCAAAGGTTAGTCGGAACCCTGGTGTCGCTGATTAATCGCCGAAGGTCGGGCTCGCGAGGCGACGTCGTCGACGCGAGGAAGGGCTCGGCGCCTCGCTGATCGGACTTGCGAGACTCGGAGCCGAAGTGAGGACACAAAGCTGGAATACATGTCTATCCAGCCTCCTTCCTTTGTTCTCTCATCCCTCAGCGCTTCGCAGGGAGGGGCAAACGCAGGCAAGTCGAGCGAGAGGGACCCAGGGCAGAAGGAGAAGGCGAGGACACAGGGATGCCGCAAGTTGAATTAGGGCGGCCGACATCTCTGAGGGTCGCACGATGGCAGCCGCAAGTGCGCACTGCTAGCGGAAGGAACTGTTCGACGGCGGGGCACGTCCTCCTCATCCTCCTCAATGACAACAAGGAGGTGCCGCGCGGGCAAGTTGTAGAAAGTCGGCCTTGGGCTTGGAGGAAGACGACCCGATCGGTCGCATCGGACGATGAGCGTGAGTCCTGGAGGAGGCGCTGGTCGCCGACCTATCGAGTCGAGCAAAGCGACCGAGAAATGTCTGACGAGCGCGGGTCCTGGTGCGAGGGGAACAGCAGAAGAAGTCAAGTACAGGTCGACGGCTTGGCGAACAGCGGGCGGAAGGGAAACGAGTGAGGGAAACGACGTGGGCTGTCCGGCGGGGAGACGCGTTGTGGCCCGGGCCGCCTAGGGGAAGCAATGAGGAAAGCGAGAAGCGCACCTCGCTATGAAGATGCTCGATGCGAGAGCCGAGCGTGATATTGAGGAGGCCCGGCAGGCAGGCGCAAGAGCGGTCCGCCGACGCGAGGACCGGTGGATGAGATTGGCCGCCCGCGGAGCGGTCAGCAGTAGATGGCCCTGGCGACGGCGCAGGCCCGACTACTGCAAGCCTCACCACCCGCTTCCCCCTACGAGGCCCCCTGCTTCCTTGCTCGTGCAGCTCAACCCTCCAAGTGCCCAAGCGAGGCTGACGAGCAGCAGCCCAACGGCCGTCCAGCCAAGGGCGAGGTGTCGGCCGCCGTTGGCATTGGCGGCGAGCATGTCGAGTCGATGGCGGGCCAGGCGGGTCAGGTGGACAAGCAGAGGCAAGAGAGGCTGAGGTTTGGCAGCAGCGGGGGGCATCCGACCTAAGGCGAAAGCTAGGCGTTGGTGAGAGAGGTTGATGTGATAGAGTGGTCGACGCGTCGAGGGCCGAGGAGGGTCAAGAAGGACAGGCAGGCGAAGCGCAGCAAGCGACACGCCTGGTTGTTTGGTTTCAGGCCGGCGCGCCCAGCCGAAGGCGGCCATCTCTCTCTCTCTCCTCCCTCTCCCTGCCCTCCCCTGCCTCTCCCCCTTCTCCCCTTCAGTCCATCGGCATGTCCTTCATCGAGTCGCGCCTACCCCCACGCCACAACCCAGCAGACGACAAGCCAGCCAACCCATTTCACAACGGCTGGACATCCGTCAGACAGGGCGACTGGCAGTGGTTTGGCGTCCGTCTCCTTTCCCTTGCTGGCCGGCTCTGCCTCCCTCTCTCGCTACTGGTCTGGGGGAATGAATCACTCGCGACCAGCTGCGTCCCTCTCAGGGGCCTTGATCAGCAGCTCGCTCGCTATGTGACTCGTAGAGCACTTTCGCCCGGCTGTGGGCCGGGCGTCGCACTCCATCCTCCCTGCAGGACCCCAGCCTACCTCGCCCTCCCAAGCTGCCGGGAGCTGACCCGCCCCCTGCCTCTTCCCTGCTCCGCTCAACAGTCCCGCCCAGCTCGCGTCGTCGGCTTCGGTGCGACGGGCGTCACCGTCGTTGGCATCTTCAAGATGCTCCAGGGCGACATTGCCGTTCCATTTGGCTGTGCGTTCCTCCAGCCCAGTCACGCGTCTCGTCTCCTCTACCCCTTGCTCGTACCGGCCCGTCGTCACCGCCGTCCGCCCGTCTTCAACTCGTCCGTCAGCCAGTCATGCGGCTGTATCGATTCCTCGAGCTCTGGATTGAAGCGGGTCCATACCCTGCACTCCGTTGACGGTAGAGACGAGCCTTCCTCCGCCTCCAGCATCACCCGACCGACGCCGCGCGCCTGTCCTCCCATCCTCTTTGACCTCCACAGACAGCCATTTGCTCCGCCTGCATCCATGCGCGAGAGCCGCTCACTGACGACTTCTCTCTGTCTGCTTCGCTTGCTCGGTCGGTCGCCCGGCTATACTCTTCTCCCCTCCCTCCCCTTGGTCCCCTCCTATCCTTTGCCGGTGATTGATCGCGCACGACAGACCCAAGACGCTACTGGCTCGGGCATCTCTTCGGCCTGTCGCTCGGAATGTGGATGGGATCCTATTATCACGACCTCGAAGCAAAATCGTGCGTCCTCACTCCTTCTCCCTGGCGCTGCTCCCCCCCCCCCCTTATCTTCATCTTTCTCGCCCTCTCGCTCGACTTCTCTCCCTTTCGCGCATTCGATTCCTACCACTTTGTCCGAAGCTGATGCTCTCGCCCCGCTCGCCTCTCTCCTCTCCTTCCCTCTGCAGTCGCAACCGCGTCGACCTCAAGCGCGAGACGCTCCGCCGCCAGCGCGCGCGCGACATTGACGAGCAGGCGCTCGCCCGGGCCTAGTCCCCCTTCTCTTCCGCCCTTCCTTCGCCCCACGCGCCGCTTCCTTCGCCCCACGCGCCTTCCTTCCCACCTTTCCTCGCTCCCTCTTCCTCTCTGTCCTGTTCACTCATTGCTTGTTTACCGGTTGCGGGATAGAGAGGGGGGTGACATTACATAGCTCATGAATCGCTTTCCGATCTGCCCCGCCATCCCGCGCGCCTGCTCTACTTTAGCCACACTGACAAAGGACAGGAAGATGGCCGCGCCGTTATCGTGGCCCACCGCTGACGAATGACGTCCGATACCTTCCACAAAAGGTCACGACTGGATAAGTTGACAAGTGCGGATTGCTATACAGGCTCTACAAGAGGGGATGTTAAAGGTCGGGTCGATCTGGTGCTACAGTAAGTGGTTCGTCGAGCGGGCTCATCCACGCCCCGACGACGAGGACGGCCACTGAAGGAGGAACCCACGCTCGTCGCGCACGCCAAAGAGCCAGACCATGGGCGGTCCGCCGTCACCTCCTCCCGGTCCGCCGACGCCCGATGAGCCGCTTGCGTTCCCGGCCCCTCCGCCCGTGGACGCCACCCCTCCTCCCCCTCCTCCCCCGCCGGACGAGCCACCCCAGACAGCCGCCGCCCACGCGTCCCGCAGCTCGTCCCTCACCAGACCCATGTACGCCGCCTGCCCCTGCTGGCAGCGCTCCTTAATGGCGCGCCAGGCTGCCGAGCTCGCCGGCTCGTCGTGCTCCTGCAGCCAGGCCGTGTCGAGCGCCATGAGCGACAGGACCGGTGCCGGCGCGTCGATGGCAAAGAGGGGGAGGGGCGACCGGACCGTGTGGAGGAACGACCGGGCCTTTTCGTACCATAGCGCCTTGGTCCCGTGGCGGAACAGCTTCTTGTGCTGACCTCCCTTGGCGTCCTTGATCGGCTTGTCGGACGGCAGGATGAGCCGCACCGGGTCGGCGTGGGCGAGCGAGGCCGCCTTCCCTCCTCCACCACCACCGCCGGCCCCCCCGCCGAGCCCCAAGCCGCCCAGTCCAATGCCGCCCGAGACACCGCCGTCGAGCGCGACGGACGGCAGATGCAGCCCTGCGGGCGCGGCGAGCGTGTCGACCCTCCGCTGCTCGAGGATATGCTGCCGGAGGTACGGTAGCAGGTCGTCCCGGAACACGTCCTCCTCGGTCCGGCGCAGGATCGACCGCACTTTGAGCAGCGGACGCCCACGACCCTTGGTGATGACGAGGAAGCTGGGAGCAAGAGAGGGACGAGGTTAGTCGTCAGCGAAGAGCGCACTCATCAGAGGATTAGGCTGAGGCAGGAGACGCACAGGACTCCCTGGGCGAGGCACTCTGCCGTCACCTCCTCGAGCGCCATGTCGACACCATCGTCGTACATGAGGTCGGCCCTCAGGCCTGCGCCCCAGAGCTCGCCGGCAATCTCAACGCGATCTTCCATCGAACCTCTCGAGCCAGCGCCGAACGAGCCGATGTAGACGTCGCACCGGCGCGGGGCGTGCCCGAACGAGCGGGCGTCCTCGTTCTCGAGGTTGAGCAGTCGCTTGCCCTCGGCTGACTCGAAACGGCCGACGAGGTATGTAATCTTCTCGAGTGCGATGTGCATGCCGACGAGATTGGCCTTGGGCGCGACTGATGTGTTCGTCTCGGGCAACCGGAAGTGCTCGACCAAATTGTCGTACCTGGGCGCAAGGGGTGTGAGGACAAGCGTCAATTCATGCAGGGACTGTGATGCGCAAGCCGCAGGACAAGATTGAGAAGACTGACCGTCCGCCGACAGCGAGCACTTCGCGCTTGGGCGACTTGCGCACGCACTCGACGAGCACGCCCGACTGGAAGAAGCGATGCGACAACGTCGGCTTAAAAACGATGCGCCGGCGCACGCCAAACTTGGCCGCGAGTAGCGTCACCTCGGCCACCTCGCGCGTCGCCTTGCGCAGCGCGGCCGAGAGCTGCGGAAAACGGTGGCACAGCAGGTCGAAGACCGCTTCGAGCGAGTCTGGATCCAATAGCTGGCTAGTCAGGGCATGCTCGCAAGGCAGAAAAGGGGCGAAGGGTGAGAGAACGGACCAGCGACGGCCCACTTCTCGAGATAGTCGACAGTCGCACGGGCGAGGCCGAGCTTGCCTCGGACGTGGGAGAAGGTCGTCTTGCCGCCGATCTCGCGCAATACGTCGCAAACCTCGGTCCGCCGAGCCGATGGGATGCGTTCGAGCATCAGCTCAAGCACTGGAGGGAGCGGAGACAAGTCCAGTGTCAGCGTGAGAAAACCACGACGGGCAGACTGGGAAGGCGGCAGGCAAAGACGCACCAGCATTGTGCGAGATGTGGAATTCCCACTCGCGCTCGGCTAGACCGGGGAACGAGTCGAGGATGCGGTCGAGTACGGCGATGAGCTCGGCCTCAGACGCCATCGATCGGACCGGTGAGAGGATGTCGTAGGCTGTCAGAGTACACGAAAGTCAGCGTCAGCTTGGAGCGCTCCCACGGCACGCTGTAAACAAAACCCACCGATCTCGCCAAACGCATGTGGCTGGCCGCCGGCGGAGGACTCGCGGAAGCTCGAGCCAATGTGGTACCGCTTGAGGCGCAGGCGCTTGGTCCTGGCGATGTGGCGGGCAAAGGCTAGTTGGAGAGAGGGGAGAGGGGCAGCAGCGGAACGGGTGAGCAGCTATCGCCCGGCAAAAGGTACTGATGAAAGGCTTCACGCACTGACGAGGCCGTCGTACGGCAGCTCGACAAGCTGGCCTTGACGGTTGAGGAAGCGCGCGCCAGGCTCGCGACGGAAGTTGAGAAGCTCTGTCACAGGCAGCAGGGGCGGCGGGTCATAGTCGATGGCGCCGTGGCGGCGAAAGAGCTCGACGAGGCGCTCCTTGACGAGCGATTCGTAGACGCGGTGCTCGCGATAATCCTGCGCCGGATCGTCGAATGTGTAGTCCGAGACCGGATCGGGCATGTGCGAGAAGACATGGTCGAACAGGACCGGGTACCGCGTCGACGACGGGTTGCCGAATGTCCGCAGAGCCTCGGAAAAGTACTCGTCCTCCTTGACAGATGGCAGGAGACCGCTCGTAAGGAGGTTGATGGCGCGCGGTCGCTTGGCTGGCTCGTGCTGGAGCAGCTGCTGAATGATTTTGGCCTGCTGCGCCTTGGCCGCCGGCCATGCTGAGGGAAACTTGATTTGTGGGCTGCGCAGGTCGCGGATGAGGAACGCGCGCTCCATTGCCGTCTCGAGCGGGAAGCACATTTCGAAGAAGATGATCTGGGGCGGCGCAAATGGGCAAGGGGGAGTCAGGAAGGGCGCCGTAGCCGTTCTAGTGCCTTGCGCCAGATCAAGACTCACGCCGAGAGAGTATAGGTCCGCCTTGTCGTCGTACCGGCCCTCGGAACCGCTGCGGCCCGTCGTCGACTCGACCTCGGGCGCAATGTAGAGCGAAGTGCCGATGCCTGATGTCAGGTCGAGCGAGCTCTCCATCGGCTTGAGCGGCGTGCCGGCCTGCGGCGTGTCCATCGGCGCAAAATCGGTCGCGGCGAGGCCGAAGTCGCCGATTTTGATGCAGTTCTCGTGGTCTACAAAGGGAAGACAAGTGTCAGATGAAGGCTTCAAGCGACACAAGTCGTGGAACATCAACCGGACGCACCGATGAGTAGGTTGCTCGGCTTGAGGTCACGGTGCACAATACCGAGGGAAGCCATGTGGACAAGCGCCTCAAGCGTCTGCCGGAACAGCCGCCAGGCCTCGCCTTCCGACAGGCCACGGCCGATTGCCTCCTTGAGCGTCTGGTTCTCGACGTACTCCTGCGGTGAAGAGCCGTTGGTATCGAGCTCGTCGGTCAGCAAGGCAGTCTTCCGACGACCGGGCCTGGAGTTCTGGGACGCAAGGCAACGCACCATCTGGATGTAAAGCACCCTTGAGCCCCAGCCGATCGCGCTCAGACCCGAGTGCTCGAAATCGGTGCTTTCGTCGTGCTCCTGCTGGCCAACGGCCTTGCGCAGCAGTCGCCCGCCGCGGTCCGACGACTTGCGGCGCTGCGCCTTGAGCCTGGCCGACCGGCTACGTTCGTCCTCGGTCGTGCTATCATCCGCCCCGGCGCCGCGCGTACCGTCGCTCGCGCTCGTGTCGGCGTCTGACGACGAGTCCTCTTCAAACTCGTCGTCCTCGTCATCGCCAAAGTGGATGCGCGGGAACGAGAGGCTCCTGCTCTGCTGGCCGCCGCGCACGGAGAGAAAGTCGGTGTCGTCGGGATGAAACTTGACACCGTCGAAACCAAGGAATGGGGAGGGTGCAGCGGAGCTATTGACGTTACTGTTGTCGACAGAGGAAACGTCGGTGAGGGAAGAGACCGACGACGTCATGGCGGTCGATTGGTTCGACATGTGAGCCGGTGCTTCTGGCGGGGGCGCCGTGGTCTCGAGCCAGCAAGTATAGTAGCTTTGTGGAGGAGGTAGGGCGGTCGTCAGTTGAAGGTTGAGCAAGTCCAAAAGAGTGCATGTGAGGAGGGAGGGGAGGGGGGGATAGAAGGGGGGCGGACGCACCGGACGATAAATTGATGGTTGAGCCGACTGAGCGCATTGACCTCGCGGAAGACCTTCTGCTCGTTGTCCTCAGGCCGGAGCTTGATCTTCTTGATGGCGTAGAAGCGGCCGTCGAGTTTATTCTTGGCCTTGACGACCTTGCCAAAGCCGCCTTCGCCGAGAAACTCGACCTCCTCAAAGTCGGCCTGATAGCGCGAAGCCATGCCGTACGGCGCCGGCGGCGGGTGCTGTCGCTGACCTGCGGCCGACAAGAAGGGGTACTGCGGGCCTGCCAGCGTGTTGTTGGGCGACCGAGACGGCCCACCGCCGCCACGCACGACGAGGGTGTTGGAGAAGTCTGCGTTCGACCAAGAGAGCGAAAGAAGCGTCAGTGTCGGAGGCAGACCCAACGATCCATCATCGAAGAGGGCGATACCGACGGGTAGCCTTGTCGCCGCTGCCGCTCTTGCCGCCGGAGCGCTCGCCGAGGCTGTCGCCGAGACCTCTCATCGGGCCGACGCCGTCGAGGTCGGCCTGTGAGAGCCTCATGATTGCCTGCTGCGCGGACCAGCGCTCCTTTCCGAATGGCTGGAGCATACCGCGCAGGACCTCCTGCAGGACGGGTGGGAAGAAGAACTCGTCTGCAAGGTAGGATTGTGCGCAAGAGAATTGGAAGGACGTCAGCATGAAGCAGAGAGGGAAGGCCGGGGAAATTTCGAAAGAGAAGACGTCAGGATGCACCGGACTCGAGCACGGCCTCCAGGTTGGCGTAACGGTAGACGACGTCGGTCCCCGCGAGCATGCGCAAGAAGCAGATTCCGGCGTGCCAGACGTCGCGCTTGTGGCCAAAGGCGTAGCCGGCCTCGATCTCGTCGGGCGAAAGCCAGTTCCAAGGCAGGCGCTCGCCTTCGTTCGAGTCACCACGCTCGTCCTCGTAGGCGCCATCGGACGCGAGCGAGGCGTCGAGCGTGAGCGAGAGAAACGGGTTGGATCGGTCGAGGTCAGCGATGCGCCGCCGGAAGAAGGGCTCGGCCAGGCGCGCGCCGCCAAATGACGAGGTCGACAGGACGATCGTGTCGAGCGAGATGTCTGTCCAGGATGAGGTATGCACAAAGTAGGGTCAGGCAAGATACGAGGCATGCCAGTCGGGAGGACTCGATGATATCGACACAGAGGGGGGGAGCAGGAGACGAACCGTCATGCGTCAGGCCAACGGCACGTAGACTCTCGAGCCCGGCCAACACCTGCACCAAGTGGTCCTTGGCGACACCGGCCTCAAGCCTGCCGCAAACCCGCATGACTCCCCGCAGACGCTCGCCTCTGCCGACGCGCTCCTGCAGGATCGCGAGCCGTCGGCCGCCCATGCGCGGAAGGGCAGCGAGCTTTGCGCCGAGGACAGGGATGATGCCTCCGTTGGCCTGCAGCTGGGCCAGCCGGGCGAGCGTGTCAAACAGCGCGCCGAGCTTGGCAAGACCCTGGGGTGAACCGTAGTAGCCTTGGGCGGGGAAGTCGACGGTGACGACGTTGAGGTTGGACGGCATCGGCCGGTCGATCAGGTCGGCGCCGGCGGCCGCGCCCCAACTGGCATAGTCATCGGACGTATCATGCTCGCCGTCGTCAATTAAGTAACGCGGCTCAGCGGGCAGGGCGAGATACTCGGTCCACAGCTTGGACCGTCGGCCGCCGAGCAGGCGGAAGGGCAGGCGCGGGCCACACGTCTGCTCGCGCTCGACCGCCGCGGCGCCGGGCGCGGGCGCAGCCGCTGCTGGGGACGGGCCAAAGTTCACCTCGACCCAGGCGGGTGGCAGCTCGAGGCCCATCGAGCCAGAAGATGACGGGAACGGCGAGCCGTCATGGCCGTCGCCTTGACCGCTACCAGGCCCACCGCTGCCTTCGCCGCTCTTACTGCGGAGGTGCGGCGGCATCAAGTTCGACAGACGCTCCTGCTGGAGTTTCTTGACCTCCTCGACCTGATGCGACAGGCGGAGCGCACGCTCGCGGTTGGCCTTGGCCTGCAGCGTGAGCGACTCCTTCTCAAGCTCCTTGGCGGCCTGCAGAGTGAGCGCGCAGTCGAGTCAGCACACAGTCGTTGCAGCAGCAGCAGCAGCGAGGCCAGCGACGAAGCGACACGCACCAGCGCCTTCTCCTCCTCACGCCGACGAGCAGCGGCGGCCAAGCTTTCACGCTCAGCCTCGCCCTTCCCAAGGCCATCGACACCCTTGCCCTCGGGCACCTTGACGCGTTCCGTCAGCCAGTCCTCGACGAAGCCGACGACGTTGAAGATGACGACCTCGGGCAGCTGTGAGGCGGCGAGGGCCGACGCTTGCTTGAGCAGCGGCGGAAGGACAGAAGGCGGGACCTGGGGTGAGGGCGAGGCGAAAGACAGGATGGGCGGCGCTCGAGGGTAGGCCTTGGGATACTGCGGGAGCCGGCGACGAGGCAGGAAGCGAGGTGACCGAGCGAAGGACCAGAGGGTGGGTCAGTTGAGTGCTCCAAGATCACCGGTCTAGAGCTGCCTTGCCGAGCAGCTGAGCGAGAGGACAAGGCACGCACCCTAACGACGAGCACAACCTCGACCCGGCTGTCGACCCTGCTCCTGACACGGATGCCGTATTCGGCGCCCTTGCGCGCGTCGGCTCCCCAAGCTCGCGGGGCGTTGGGTGTCGGGTCGGGCAGGAAGTCGGCGTCGTAGATGGAGCGCAGGACGTCAATCTCTGTCGCCTGGAGCTCCTCGGGGCTCGAGACGGACATCGTCTGACACTTGCTGTCGGGTTGAGGTCAGAGGAGGAAGAGGAGTAAATGGGAGGGGGGGGGAGGCTGCAGAGCCGGGATGGGTGGTCGAAAGGGGGGATAGAGGCTGCCGGGCAGAGCGCAAAGGAGTGCAGGAGAGGGAAGAGAGAAGCAAGGACCGCGAGCGGTACCCTTGTTCAGGCGGCCATGGTGCAGCGTGCGAGAGAGGACGAAAGGAGGCGAGGTGAGGGACAGGTGATGGGCGTTCAGGAAGGGGCTGCGACGAAGGGTTGGGGGCGTCGTTCTGCGGTCGCCCGAGCAGGCCGAAACTCCGAAGGCGAGCGAGTCATTGAGCAGCAAGAGTCATGACAGCGCAACTCAAGTCAGACGTCATCCAAGAGGTTGCCAGCAGGTTCCGAAGGGACCGCCCACGCGCGCTCAAAGAGCACACGCAGGCAGCATGCCCTCCGGGGAGAGATGGAGGGAAAGGGAGCGACCCTCGAGCAGGCCCAGAGTGAAAGGAGAAGGATGGGCGAGACGCCGCACCCCCGCTCCCCCGCGGAGTCCGAGTGCGACGATGCTGCGTCCAAAGAGATGGAGAGGCAGTGCTGCGTTGTCGATCTAAGGGTCAAGCCTCTCGTGTCCTTCGTCTGCCGGTGCGTGCGCACAGCAAAAACGAGGGATCGAAAGAGACCTGGCGCGATCCCATACCTCCCTCCTCCTGATGTCCCGCGACCGAAGGCATGCGCTTGTAAACACCTGAAATGCGCGTCTGGCGCCACGAGGGACGCAAGGAGGGTCTCTCCGCCTCCAGCGTACGCTCCTGGGGAGGCCGCGGGAGGGGATCTTCGACCGCCTCGTCCTGGTGGAGGGGGTGGGAAGGAGTCTGGTAAGGGGGTAAAGAGGGCTGCGGATGTCAGCGTCGGTTCTGGCTGCGAAAGGAGGGAGGAAATCATGAGAAACGCACAGGTGGGCGGACGGCGACGAGGAGTCCTCTTATAAATCCTCTATCAAGCTGGTGATTGCACACGGCGACTGTCGACATCTTGAGATACTTGACCGGCTTTGGGTCCGTACGCCGACGTTGAGCCTTGAACGAGCGGACAGGCCGGGACGGGAGTGAGGCAGGGTGTGGCGGGGGGTGGCAGGGTGTGGCGGGGTGGCGGGGTGAGGCGGGGGTGTAGGAAACGCGCAGACGGTGAGAGAGTGGCTGGTGCGCTGCCGCCGTTCCCACCAGGCATTGATCCCTCGTTGCACCGATGAGCACATCATACCCAAAGGTTGCGGAGGGAGCCTGGCCCCTCGGGAGAGGGAGTTTAGGAACGGGGAATCTTTCGATCCCGCTCTGTGATGAGTCGCGGGCAGACGCAGCCGGACCTCTGCGAGAGAGGCTACCCGGGACTGCAGTCTGGGAGGGAGAGAGGGATCGCGCAGGGGTGATGGAAGGCTCGGTGCGGTGATGGTCGAGCTCGGGCGGGCGAGCAAACGCCGCCTTGGGCCTGCTGTGACAGGGTGAGTCAGGAGGTTGAGCGTGCAACATGACGTATCCGCGACGCAAGGGTCGAGAGATGGGGGTCGCTGGAGGTGGCACAGAGTCCTTGACCCGTCGAGCGAGGCGGCCGGCCGACTGCGCGCGGCTAGAAAGTGACGTTGCCCAGGCGACGTTCCATCAGCATGCACCTCGTCTACACCTAGGCCCAGCCTGCCTGTCCGCACTCGGCCAGACGGAGGTTCGTCCTTGAGGGAAAGAGCGGTCGCCAGCTAGGACGACCTGGTACAGATGTCCAGCAGACGGTCGAGTCAGCCATAGTCCGCGGCGATTCTAAACTCGAAGAGACGCAGGGCGCCCGCCGTCCATCCGCTGTGTCGCGCGTCACGTCAACACCGGATGGACCGGCCGTCGATCGCGCGGTCTCGTCGCGTGCGCTGCAGCTGCAGCAGCCTCCCCGGCTTGCGTCGAAGCGGTCAGCTCTCGCATGACGGGTCAGCTTGAAATCCGTACAAGGCAGCGGAGGGTACCATGCCTTCTCTTCGTCGTCGTCGTCGTCGTCGCCGTTCGAGGTGCAAAGATCAGCGGATGTGCAGGTCTCGATTCCCCCCTCAATTAAGCCCCATCCGGACGGACGGCGCGTCGCGGCCGCCGTCGACCTCTCTCTTTCCCAACCCCATCCCCTCCATCCTTCCTCACAGGTGCCGGCTCAGCAGATCCAGATCGTCGTCGCCGCTCTCCTCCTCGATCTCCTCGCTTAGCTGTTCAGCCGCATCTTCAGGTCCCCTTTCGCCTCCGCCGCCCTTCGCACCGCCCTCCCTCATCGCCTCGCGTCCACCGCTTCGCCTCGGCCTCCTCCCTTCCTTCCTGCAGCCCAGAGCTCGCTTTTGCACCCTCATTCGCCCGGCCCCTTCCCAAGCGCAAGATCATGTCGTCGAGCATGTCCTCTGCGTCGGCTAATGGGCACACCTTGCGCTCTAGCTACAACGAGCCACCAGCCGGCAACTCGAACAGCGGCGAGCTCGCCGGCGGCGCGTTCGCCCGGTCAAAGCAGAAGGTGCGCGTCCGTCCGCGCTGCAGTGTTCCCACCTTTCCCCGGATGCCTTCGATACTCGCTTTTTGCTGCCTGCTTGGGAGCTGTGTCATCATTTTGCCTCTGAGCTGCCTTCGACCTGTCCTGTCTCTGCTCTTCTCAGCTTTTTCCCTCACTGACGCCCTCCTCTTCTCCCGGCGCGGTCGGCTGCCTGCGTGCTTCTCGCCTCGACTCGCAGACGGTCCTGCGCCCGCGAGCCAACTCCAAGTCGCTATCGGTCGCACCCGGGCTCGTCAACGGTAACACCGGGAGCAGCGCCGCTTCCGCCTCGTCGTCCGCCTACGCCTCCTCGCCCTTGTCGCACCGATCCGGCGCGGTTCCTCCTGCTCTCCCCCTGTCGTCGATCCCTTCAGCGACGTCGTCCTCTGCGTCGTCGGCGTACGGCTCACCAGCGATCGCCTCGTCGTCTTACGTCCCTTACGACGGCCCGCACACGCCCACCTTCTCAACCTTCTTCCCGCCCGAGACGCCGCCAGCGACGCCTGGGCCGTTCTGGTCGACGAGCGCAGCGGCGGCGGCCGCGGCGGGCAGGCGAAGCAGCGGTGGGACGGGCAAGGGGCTCGGGATCAGCACGGCTAGGGATGACAGCGTCAAAGGCTGGTTCAAGGGTACCGCGCAAGGGACGACTGTCTGGCTGACGCCCGGCAACGACCGCAACGGCAAGCGACGTGTCTCTGTGCGTTGCGTCTCGCTGGCTCTCCCCGCTCCCCATGGGGTCCTCGTGCCGTAGGAAACCTCGCCTAGCGCTTCGAGAACCAAAGCTGACCTCGCAAACGCCCTTCGATCGCTCTTCTTCTGCTTGTCAACGGCGTACACGTGCATTCAGGACGGAATCCTCAGCCCGCAAGCAGAGAGCTACAATGACCGCTTCAACGCGCGCGCCGGGCCGTCGTCCGCCTGGCGGCAAACGCTCAACTCGTGGCGCCCTCGCACGCCCTTGTCGCGTCTGGTAGCAGTTGTCGCTGCGCTGTTGATCACGCTGCTCTTGTACGTCGCTTCTGACTACTCATCCTTTGCTCTGCACAATCCTCTGCCGGTGCGAAGCTGCCTGACGCGCCTCTTTGTCTTCTGCGTCGAACAGGTATCGCCTGCTGCCTACCTCACCCCCAACTCTCCACCCGCACGCCCTCCCTCATGCCGCCCCTCGCTTCCGGCAAACCTATCAGCCGATCCCCTCCTCAAAGGAGTACGACGCCCTGCGGATCCATGACCCGCACCCTCCTGGCGCGCTCGCTGCTGACACTGCCGCCGGCGCCGGGTCCGTCGCTGCTCAGAAGGCGGGCTGGACATGGCGCGACTCGAGGGAGGAGCTCGGTTGCCTGCTCCACTACGTCACGAGCTCGGGCAACGCTGCTCTGCCAGAGCTCGATCCAGACGAGCCGCTCGACCCTCGTGCGTCCTGCCTCCCTTGTCCTATCGCTCGTCCTCCCGTTTTCTATGCAAACGCTGACTCACCCCCCCACCCCCTCCTCCGCTCTTTCAGAGCTCATTCTCGACTTCAACCCTTTCTCGCACGCCGGCGGCGCCCGCTCCGGCCGGCGCATGGTCGAGCAGACGGTCGACGACTTTTGGAGTGGCAGGAGCACGCTCGGTGGCGGGCGAGTCGTCATCGTCGGAAAGCAGACGGACCCGTGCGTCCCTTCTCTTTTACCTGCGTCCCGGCTCGCACGTGCGACAGCTGAGCCTTACTTTCCTGCGCATCTTGACAGGGCGGCGATGAGCATCCGCGCGGCCCTCGAGGATCTGGAGATCGACACCGAGGGCGCCTTCATCAGCGTCGAGGGCCGTTGTGCGTTCCTCCCCGGTTCCGGAGATCTCCAAAGACACGCCGTATGCGCCCGCGCGTGCAGCCACTGCTGACCACCTACCTGCTCTGTGCCTCTTTCCCGACGCCTCTTCCAGCCGACACGTACCAGCTCCACCGGCTACTCGAGCGCATCATTGCCGTCCCGCGCCTGCCGGCGCTCATCGTTGGCGGCCGGCCGATCGGGTCGTACCTCCAGATGCTGTCGATGCAGTACTCTGGCGAGCTGTATCGAGCGCTCGACGAAGCGGGGGTCAAGTATCAGCGGCCCGTAGAGGAGGACTACGCCGAAGACGACGACGACGACGACGACGACGATGCCCTTGGTGGTGCGAAGAGAGAGGCGTGGGATGGAGGTGACCCGATCGAGGCAGCTAGGCCCTGGTGAGAAAGGCCGCACCCGCATGGAGGGACTCGTACGTCTCTGTCTGCCCCCCCTCCTTTCGGCTCTTGGCATCGAATTGACCCTCTTCCTCCATCCTCAGACATGCAAGTTTCGGCTGCTCCACTCTTCCGTACCTCATGCCGCCAAGGATCTATCCGACTGTCTGCTCCAAATGCTTTCATATTCGCAGCTCGCGCCCCCGCTCTACCTCCCAGACACTTGCTCTCCTTTCTCCGGTCTGCCGACAACAGACGCTCGCCCCTTGCAGACATACAACTAGCATACCCTCTCCTCGCACATGTCCCGTGTTGTCGCACCGACTCTCCCCGCTTGCCTATCTTGCAGCCGCTCATTCGATCTTGTCTCATGCACCTTTGCCACGAGTCTCTCGCCTCAGAGCGCCGACGTCGGAGCCGCCGTCCGCTCGCCGCCGAGCCCATGGCGCGCGACGAATGCAGCGCAGCGGCTGATGCCTTCCGGTGTAAACTCGTGCCCGCAGTCGTAAATCTCCTTGTCCTTGACGCCGTCCGAGCCGACCTCGAGCCGGTCGTAGAACGCCCGCGTGTGCGGCTCGAACGGGACCAGCCGATCGCGCGCGCCAGAGAGGACGAGCACCTTCTTACCGAGGAAAGGGTTTGAGTCGTCCTTCGCCGTGTAAGGCGTCGAGGAGGGTGCGCGGGCCGCGATGAGCGACAGAAGGGAGGCGGGAACGGCTGGGGGTGCGAACGGGACCGGTATCTTGGCCATGCGCTCGCTCATGAGCGATACGTAGTCTGGGCAGCCGATAATAGGGATGCCGAGCGTGATGCGCGGTTCTGCGGGGCAGCAGGGCGCAAATGTCGACGACCGGTCAGCCCTCGCCCGATGGAGCGTGCACAAGTCGTGCAGTACAAGCGCTGGGTCCTTCCGCACGCATTCAGACGCACCAGAAGAGAGCAACATCCAGACTGCGTGTCCGCCGAGCGACGACCCTGCCGCGAGCCACTGGGCGACCTCGTACTCGCCCGAGGGGAACAGCACGGCCGGCAGCAGGTCGATCAGGTACGACACGTCCTGCGCCGATCCCGTGTAGATGGCCCACATGTCAAGGCTGAATCCCGCCGTGGAGGATCAGTCCTGAGTTTCGAGCGCGCCAACAGAGACGCACGGCTGGCGCGCCGGACGCACAAGTGTGACGGATTGCCCTCGGCCTCGCCCTTGGTCTTGAAGCCCTGGTTTTGTCGGGGAGCCTGGCACGCCAAAATGGATACAGTGGAAATGTCAGGACTCTTAGACATCCAAGCAGGACCAGCCGGACAAAGAGGACAAGTACCGACGATCTCACGCGTGCCATGATTGCGCTGCTCGAGGTTGACGACGAGCAGCTCGCGCTCTCCCTTGCCACGCGTCTCGGTCCAAACCGTCCTGCAGAACGTATCCATCGACGACTTGACATTGAGTCGGCCGTGAAGGACAAACTACTGTCCACGCGGCCCAGGGAGCCCGAAAAAGGTCAGCTGCGCCCTGCGAGTCGAGCTACGAGGGCATCGGATGAGCGAGGAGACGACGGCGACGCACGAGCACGGAGACGGCCGAGCACTCCGACAGTTCGTCTAGACCGTAAACGTCGAGGAGAAGACCGCCGACCGGGATAGTCCGGACGCTGACTGGGCTGAGTTCTGACATGGCAACCGTTGCTCAGCGTCGAGAGATTGAGTGCGGGTGGGTAGCTGGTGCGAACGAGGTGAGCGTCGGGAGGAGGGCGCAGAGGGCGGCCGTGCCTCCCGATCAGCTGGTCGGGGCACGTTTGGAGACGATGGCCCAAGTTGGGCACCAACAGCGAAGGCGTGAATCGTACGCATCTCTCATTGTGCAATGCCCGCCGGCCATCTCGCAAGGGTCATGAAGAATGGTTGATGAGTAGGCAAACTGATGAAGCGGACGTAACTCGCTGGATCCCCCTGCTGTACGGGCGACCACGCGTACTGAGGTCGGGGCGGCGCGCGTCCAAGGGATCTCCTCGACGCAAAAGTTGCCGTCAAGCGCTGCTCCAGATGCGCGCGTCACCCTTTGCGCTTGCGGCGCGAGGTCTGATGTCGTCGACCAGGTCGAGCAGTGGGGGAAGCCTGGTCGCTTGCGCGATTATGCAGCGGCCGCCGCCGACACGACTGCGGTGTTTGCTGGCGCGACCGACGACTCTGCGAGAGCGGCCTGACGGTGCGCCCAAAAGCTGACCGAGGAGTGGAGTCGGTCATCGTAAGCTCCAGCGAACGAGTGTTGGAAGTCCTCAAGTTAGAAGGAGGAGGAACGCACAGGCGACGGATCGGATCGACCGTCTTGAGCTCGTCAAAGTGCGTGCGCGCAGCCTCGATGTCACCGGCCTGTTCGCTCGCGTCAGCGAGCCACTCCACTGCGCCAGCGCAGCCGCCTCGTGATGCACACGACTCCTTGATCTTGAGCGCAAAGGGTGCTTCGGCGGCGAATGGGACATCAAAGTGGTTGTGGAGCCTGCGACAAGAGAAGGAGTGGATAAGATCAGCGGTGCAATTGAGAGCCCGTCCTTGCAGCATACGCATGACACACCCTCGAAGATAGGACCATGCGGAAGCGTTGTTCGGCACAAGCTCGAGCTGCGACTTGATGTATCTAGGAGAAAGACCGAAAGTGAAAATTAAGGGTAAGAGCTGCACTGAAGCCGACGAAGCGAGCACGCAGCGAAGCCAACGACTCACCCGACCTCTCGCTCGAGCGCTTGAGACCCGGGCGCACCGACCCGGCCAAAGCTCAAGAACCAGCGGTGGGTCCAGGCCGAGTTATTGCGGACGTCGCCGATATGCGTGTCGCGATCGGGGTCATCCTCCTCCCACAGGTCCTCCTCGTCCTCCTTCGCAACGGCTTCGGTCTCGCCGCCGATAGCCCCCTCAACGCGGAGCAGCGCGTCTGTCCATTGAAGCTCGCGCTCCCAATCGTCCGATGTCAGGAGCGCTGCAAAGTGCGTCAGGACAAACTGGCGGTACGCCCACGTGTGGTAGTTTTTGGAGTCGGGCAGGAGCGAGCGCGAAATGAAGTCGAGCTCGGCGTGGATCGTCGCCGGCGAGATGGGCGGCGGCAGGTGCGTCAGGAGCAGCAGCCGGTGGTGCCTGGAGGTCGACGAGGAGAAGGTCAGCAAGCCACCAACTCAATTCGCGTACCTGTCCAGCCAGCCAGACCGTCGAAAGGAAAACTGAACGTACCAGACCTGATAGGACTTCATATTGTCCTCGGCCAGCCGGTTCATGAGCTCGAGCTCCTCAGGCAGGCTCTTCTGCAGCTCGATCAGCGTCTTGAAGCGGTACTGCCTGGAGGCAGGAAGCAGTACCGAGTCCGAGAGTCAATTCGAAGAGCTCAACGGCAGACGAATCCGAGACAGACAGGAGAAGCAGCTCACCAAACCGTGTAGTGGGCCGGGTTGAGGCGGATGACCCTGAGCGTCACGTCGAGTACGCGCTCGCTGTGCTCCTGCTTGGCCGTCAAGGCTCGAAAGTAACCCATAGCTTCCTTGTCTGTGGAGAGCAACAAGTCAGAGACCAGTGCTCGAAGTCAGCCATGCTGGCTGCCAGAGAGCAGCGCAAACAGGAACGCGGCAAGGCAAGATGGAAGAAGGGCGGGACGCACAGTCGCTCGAGTACATGATGGGCACGAGCGCGCCCTCGGGTTCGGCAAGGTCGATCGGCTCGAGGTCGGCAAAGACCGGGTCTTGAGAAAGGAGGCCAACGCTCATCTGTGCAGCTCTGCGGGTCTGAGAGGTGGTGGGGCGAAGAACGGGGCAGGGATTGAGTGTCGAGGGGAGGGGGAGGGACGAGGTACAAAGGTCGACGGCGGGCGCCCCCTTTTGTTCGGCGCCCCTCGAAACGCGCTGCCTTCTTGACGAATCTCGACCGGCCGCGCCCAGGTGCCAAAGGTCGCTTCGCTCGCCTCGGATGACTTGACCGGACGTCGAAGCAATTCGCATGCGCTTCCATCGAAGGCTGCTCATGGGAAGGTACACAACATGGCCATCGCAAAGCTCCCCGCTTCCTTCCCTTCTTCGCCCCACGACGTCCTCAGGGCCAGGTGCACGACCGGGCGATCATCTCGACAATTTGCTCTAGCCCGGCCTGGTCGTCCGCGTCAAAGCACGCGAGCTTGGTCGAATCAAGATCAAGTACGCCGACGACCCTACCGTCCTGCGTCCTCAACGGGAGGACGATCTCCGACTTGGTCTCACCGTCGCAGGCTGCGCGCGTGGGTGTGTCAAGCACTCGGCGTCAGCGTCGGGCTCCGTCGAGCCCATGATAAACGACAAAGAGCAGGACGGACCGATGTGGCCTGGGTAGGCGTCGACCTCGGGCACGATCAGAGTGCTGCCCGAGACAAACGCGTCGGCGCAGACGCCCTTGCCGGCGCGGGGCAGGATCTGCTGGCAGGCGGGCCGACCGTTGAACGGGCCCAACAGCAGCAGGTCCGGCGTCGGCGCCTTGCCGAGCGGGAAGAAGTCAGCCTTGAGGTAGAAGCCTGTCGACGAAAAAGAGTTGAATCAAGGAGCGCGAGAGTAGGTTCAGCCGGCCTGGTCGAAAGCAGGAGAGGGGGAAGGCAGGGCGGCGCACCACACCAGTTAACGACGGCCTCGCCGCCATCGGAGCTCCCGTAGGCCTTGGGGTACGACAGGAAGCAGTGGTACAGCAGCGACGACGTGTTACTCAGGTTGGTGATCCAATTGGCGTGCGAGTAACCGTCGTCCTCCAGCAACGGCGCGAGTAGCTCGAGGACGTGGGCGTAGAAGGCGGGCTTGCTGGGCCGGGCCGGAAGAGAAAGCAGGAAAGGAAAGGTGGGGTGGGGGCGAGGTGCTGGTCAGCGACCCCCGCCAAGGATACAGCACAGAGCGCAAACTCCCACTCACGACTCGACGTCCGCAAAGCCGAGGATGTCTCCGTGGGGCATCCTGACAGAGAAAGGATCAGAAAGGAGGTCTTGCCGAGGTCGACGTCGCCAGGCCGGCAGCTGGCGACTTTGCCTTGGTCTTTCGCGCGGGGGACGAGGCGTCTGCGCGTTGACCCAGCAACTCCGACCCCCTAGCCCTCCGTCTCCGAACCACCTCCCCTCTCCTACACCTACGGTTCAACTAGATGGGCAAGCCAGCTAAGCCCCGCGGAGGAGCAGCCGGCGGAGGAGCCAAGCGCGGCGGTGGTCGAGGTGGGGGACGCGGCGGTGGTCGAGGCGGCCGGGCCGGCGGGCGCCTCAGAGAGCTCGCGGCCGACCGACCAGTCAGCCTCGTCCAGGACGACGAGGGCGACGACAACAGCAGCTCGGGTTTCGGCTCTGGATCGGGTGCGTCTGTCAGAGTCTGCATTTTCTCCTGTCTACTTGATGGGACTGAGATGAGGCTGACCGATCGGGCTTGCGCTGCACAACTGCAGGCTCCGGCTCCGGTTCGGACGAGAACGACGAGGACGAGCTCACAAGCATCGACGTCCCGGTCGGCATGTGGGCGAGTCCGAGGCCTTGCATTCTGTGCTCTCCCCCGCACTCGTCCAACTCGGCCCGGGAGGCTGACACTCTTCCCTCTCCGTGCTAAAGGACTTTGACCACTGTGATCCCAAGCGCTGGTGAGCCTCAGCACGGCGCTCGCCCCCCTTCCTCCCTTGGCGCCTGCTGACCCATTCCCTTCTGATCGTCAGTTCGGGGAAGAAGCTCTCTCGGATGAACCTCATCAAGGCGCTCCGCGTGGGATCGCGCTTCCGCGGCATTGTCATGACGTGCGTCGTCCCCATTCACCCCCCTCCCACCCCCCGCATCGCCGGCGCTTTGGCTGACCCCTTCTCCACGTGTCGCGCCTACCCCAGGCCGAAGGGAACAAAGCCCGTCTCACCCTCAGACCGTGACATCGTCCTTGCATCTGGCCTCGCTGTCGTCGAGTGCTCTTGGGCCAGGCTGGAAGAGGTACCATGGAGCAAGATCAAGAGCCCGAACGAGCGACTGTGTGAGCGGCCGTTGCCGCCCTCTCTCAACATCGTTGCATAGGCTGATCGAGTGCCGACCGTCGCCTCTTCACAGTGCCATATTTGATCGCTACCAACCCAGTCAACTACGGCAAGCCCTGGCGCCTGGTGAGTCGGACTGCTGGCGGGCTCTTGTGCGATGTTTTGACGCTGACATCGGACCTTCATACCCCCCCCCCTTCGTGGGCGACGCAGAACTGTGTCGAGGCCTTGGCCGCGGCCTTCTACATCACGGGGTTTGACAAGGAGGCCGAGCTTCTGTGTGTCGCATGCTGTCTTCCTCGCGCTATCCCTCGCGGAGCGCTGACCCGCCAGGCGCCTCCTTGTCCGCTCCGCAGCATGTCCAAGTTTTCGTGGGGTCACTCGTTCTGGAAGCTCAACGAGTGTGTGCTGCTTCCGTCTCTCTTCGATCTCTGCTCGGGCGGCAGCTCGATGCTAAGCTGACTGAGTTTTCGTCGCTCCTACCGCCTTCCTCCATCCCTCTTCCTGTCCTCAGGGGCCTCATCACGCGCTACCGGACGTGCAGCACGGCCGCCGAGATCCAGGCGATGCAAGACGAGATCATGGGCGAGATTGACGCTGAGACGGACGAGCGGCGCAAGGTCAAGGGTGGGGTCGCGCTGCTTTCCTACTTTTCGAAGGTCAGCCTCGCTGCAGAGTGCATTAGCTGACCCGCACACAAATCGCCCCCCGCGCACGGTCTGCAGAGCGCAACGCCGAGGCGTCGCACGGGACGACTGAGCTGCAGGCCGACTCGGACTCGGAGGACGAGTTCCAGCTCGGCAACCCGAACCATATGCACTCGTCGGCAGCAGACGACGACGATTACGACTCGGAAGCTGCGCCCCGGGTCGTGCGCGTCGACCGGCTCGGCAACATCATCGACGAGGACGAGCAGGAGCGCCTCGACCAGGAGGAGGTGGAGCGCGAGCTCGTACGCGGACTCGAGGGCGTGCACGTCGACAGCTGAGGGGAAATGTCTCGCTGTCCGCACACCTTCGCATTATGGCTTGTACTGTGAGCAAGCGACGCGCCTCCGACAGTGTTGTGAGAGTGAGAGAAGTAGAGCTTGGGCTTCGGCGGCCGCTGTCCCGAGTGCATGATCGACTAGGCGAAGGGCGGCACGAGAGCCCAGAACGCGGGCGGAGGGGTTCGCTTTTGGGCCGCGGGCGAAAACGGCCGCGCGGGCGCGCGACGAGCAATTCTCGCCCCGCCGCCCAAAGACAAGCAAGGGACCGGCGGCGGGCCTCCTCCTGCCACCCTTTAACCCACTCTCGTCTTCGACAACTCCCATCCCATCTATCTCTCCTTCTCTCTCGACACTTGTGAGTCGACTCTCCACAGTGAATCGCTCTACACTATTGGTGGGATTGGTCAGGGACAGGGCTGCTGTGGTCAGCCAGACGGGACCGAGAGGCTGGGGCGCGGGAGCAGCAGCCCTGTCGCCCTGGGCCCTCCGCTGGCTGTTGAGGCTGCACACGAGCGAGGGTGCTCAAAGTCGGTGTCACTCTCGCAACTCGAGGCCGAGCAGCAGGGCATGAGCTCTTCTCGACCTGCGAGCAGCAGGCCATGAGCTCTTGTTCTCTCCTTGTCGCGACTCGGACATCGCTGTCAACGCCTCCCAAAGTGTGCTCGAGCTGACGGCTTGTTTCCGCCCTGCTCGTCCCACCACCTCCTTCCCCTTGCCACCAGAGACGAATTCCCCGCCTCGACCCTTGCTCGGACCTTCCTGATAGGTCTCTGCTTCCGCCTCCACCCCTGGCCCTCGTCGACGCTCCAGCCGGCTTCCTTTCCTTTCGTCTCATCGGCGCGCTCCATCGGCCGGTGCCTGCAACCTTCGCTCGCGCTTTTTCCCCAGCCCGACCTACGGCCTCGTCGCCTTTCCCGCCCTCGTGAGTCTTCAAAGCCGCTCACTCGGGCAGAGATCATCGGGTGCTTGTATGTGTGGGACGTCGGTCGAGGTGACCAAGCCAGGCAGCGGAAGGCAGTCTTGAGCTGGAGACGAGGTCGGCTTGACGAGTCTGGGCCAAGGTCGGCCGCAGCTCTGAGGGTGACCGAAGGTGGAGCGCGTGTGGCCGGGGAGGCGAGATGGGCAAGCCCGGCGGGACGACCAGGCCTGCGTCAATAGGGCTCTCTTGTCGTCCCACGCTCGAGCAGCAGGGCGACTGGATGAGCAGATCTGGTGTCGGGCGGCGCTCTTGTTGTAGCTGGGGGCCTCCTCTTGCCCAACGTCTGTAGCGAGCTCGACGGCTGACTTTGCTGGTGCTCTCTGTGCTTCCTCCTTCCCTCGTCCCAGGTCGCCTTCCCTTCACGTCTCTCTCCCACCCTCTCCGATCATGGCCGACAACGTTGAGGTCGATATCGACTCCATCATCGACCGGCTTATCGAGGGTCCGTGTCTGCTCGTCGTGCTTGCGGGGGCCAGCGGCCGACGGCTGACCAGCCATCTCACCTGCCCTGCTGCCATCCCTGCTCCCTTTCAGTCCGCGGACACCGACCAGGCAAGATGGTGCAGCTGCAGGAGCACGAGATCCGGTACCTCTGCACGACCGCAAGAGAGATCTTCCTTCAGCAGCCGATCCTGCTGGAGCTGTGCGTCCCCAAACCCGATGAGGCTCCCTCGCCGCCCTTCCTCCGCACCCACGCTCTCCGCGCAGGCCGCTGACGCATCGGTTCGCTTCTTATCTCAGCGAGGCACCCATCAAGATTTGCGGCGACATTCACGGCCAGTACTACGACCTGCTTCGGCTTTTCGAGTACGGCGGCTTCGTGCGTTTCCCGTTCCCATTGACCCCGCCCCGAGCCCCCACGTCCTGCAGGTGAGGCGCGCGCCGTCTCGGACGCTGACGCTTCGGCGCGTCCTTGCTCATGTCCGGTGCAGCCGCCCGAATCGAACTACCTCTTCTTGGGTGACTACGTCGACCGCGGCAAGCAGTCGCTCGAGACCATCTGCCTGCTGCTCGCATACAAGATCAAGTACCCCGAAAACTTCTTCATCCTTCGCGGCAACCACGAGTGCGCCTCAATCAACCGCATCTACGGCTTCTACGACGAGTGTGCGTCGCTTTCCGCCTCTTGTCCACTGGGCCAAGCTCCAGGCGGCGGATCCCTGCTCGCCTCCTGACCTCGCCAGTGCTGACTTGCCCCCTTCTCGCACACCAGGCAAGCGCCGGTATAACATCAAGCTCTGGAAGACGTTCACCGACTGCTTCAACTGCGTGCGTTGCCACTCGTCACTGCCTTCAATGCGTCTCGTCTTCTCGCTCACTCAACCGCGTCTTCTTTCTTTCCGCAGCTGCCTGTCTCGGCAATCGTCGACGAGAAGATTCTCTGCAGTACGTCCACTCCGCTTGTGGAGGTCCCCATGGATCCGACTACTGTTGCTGATCTTTCTCTCGCCGTTGCCTGTCGCCTCCTAGTGCACGGCGGCCTTTCGCCCGACCTCCAGAGCATGGACCAGATCCGGCGCGTGATGCGGCCGACTGACGTGCCCGAGACGGGCCTGCTGTGCGACCTTCTTTGGTCGGATCCCGACAAGGACATCTCTGGCTGGAGCGAGAACGACCGCGGTGTTTCGTTCACCTTCGGACCAGACGTCGTCACGCGCTTCCTGCAACGGCACGACATGGTGTGTCCCTGTTGCTTGCGGGTTCGTTTGCGCCCTCATCTGTCCAGAAGGCTGACCCTCCCACACTGACCCCTTTTGCAGGACCTTATCTGGTGCGCTTTCTTTGCGTCCTGCTCGTCTCTTGAAGACGTCTTGCGCTGACCACCTGTCCACATCTTACGCCTTGCTCCTGCAGTCGCGCACACCAGGTCGTCGAGGACGGCTTCGAGTTCTTTGCCAAGCGCCAACTCGTTACGCTGTTTTCCGCGCCCAACTACTGCGGCGAGTTTGACAACGCGGGCGCGATGATCAGCGTCGACGAGAACCTCATCTGCAGCTTCCAGGTGCTCAAGCCGGCCGAGAAGAAGCAGAAGTTTGGTGCCGGAGGTGCGCAGTCGGCCGCCCCGCTCCTTGTTCACCGCCCGGTTTTGACGGCTGACCTTTGATCCAATACTGCAGCCTCGCGCGGCAAGAAGCTGGGCAAGTAGGGCAGGAGCGCTCTCCCCCGAAGGAGACTGCCGACGATCGCGTTTCTTAACGACCCCAGTGCGCCCTCTCCTCCATGTGGCCCATCAGGCGTTCTGTGTTCGAGCGCTGACTTGCCTTGTAATTTCTGCGCGCAGCCTCTTCATCGCCAGACCTTCCCAGTAGACCCCTATCAAGCGACTTCCTCTCCTGCACGAGGTGGCCTCGGTCGTGGGCCCCATCTGGCGGCAACCTGTACACATCCTTCCTCGCCGACCCGATTACGCCCCATACCTCTCTCCCTCACCCTTCGCGCGCTCCTCCCGGTACCTTCTCGAATCTGCCTGCTTCCTCCCTCTGCTGCAAAGCCCCCCTCACCACTCCTCCCCTCCCCTTCATCGACCCTGTAATCTTCCCAAAACAAAGACCGCAGCACCTTCCCCCTCCCCCTCTTCTGGCCCATCCCCCAACCTTCTTCTCCGCCCAGCTATCCATTTCATGACTCTTCCCTCTGCTGCTCACATGACTGTTCGTCTATCGACAGAGGTCTCAAGAGGCGACGGGCTCGATGAAGATTGCGCGTGAGGGCTGCGCGTCACCGCGTCCTCAGGCTGCGGGAGGCTAAGCCATTGCCTCCTGTGAGCGTGCGGTTGGCGTCCAGCCTCGACTTGCCTTGACACTTCCTATCTCTCACTCGTCGTCTTCCTTTGCTTGCTAGAAAGGGTCCACAACAATCCTTACCGGCCAAAACGCGTAGATCGAAGCCCACTCCTCGCGCGCGACCTGCTTCTCGACCTCGGCCCATCGCTCCCGCTCGCGCCCCTCTTCTCTCCCCTACCCACCATCCTCAATTTCCCTCCCAAACCGCCGGCAGCCCCCACTACGTCGCTCGGCCCCAGCTTCTGCTCGTGCTCTGCCATTCTTGAGTTCGGTTTCCTGATTATCGGCACCGAGCGCACAACACCTGGCCTGTGGCAGACCGTCGCCTCCGTCGTTTCGGCCTCCGTTCTCCCCCTCTCTCCCTTGCAGGACTCGTCCCGAGCTGCATCAAGCTCTCCAGAACACCGTGCGTCCCTCTCCGTATCCTTCCTCTCGCGTTCTCTCGGTCACGGATCATCCTGCAGGACCCTTCGGAGGGCGAACGCGGATTGGTTGCGGAACTCAGAGTCGGTTGCGGGGGAAAGGAGAGGGTGGCAGATACAGCCTCGCCAGCTTGCCTGTCATCGGCCCCTTGGGAGAAGAGCAGCCGCCTCGGCCGGCCGCCTCCCCTCGCTCGTCATCTGAGAAGACTTGGAGTGCTCGCGAGGCTGGCTGTAATGCATCCTTGAGGCGGGCGGAAGGAGGAGCTGAGGTCGGAAGTGCTGACGCCTATCCTCCTGCTCTGTTCTTCCCTGCCCGTCGCAGACCACAGCCGCAGACCCATCTCGGCCGTCCTCGCACGCCCTTCTCTCTCGATCCCACCCTTTCCCGGCCCCTAGACATGTCCGAAGCAGCAGGCGAGATCGACCTCGACTCCGTTATCGACCGGCTGCTTGAAGGCGAGTCCACCTCTGGCAGAGCGTCATGCACGCCCGCGCGTCTCCCTCTTTCGCGAGCTCCCGTCCGGCAACTGACACCCAATCTTTTCTGGCCCTTGACACCCTGTGCGCGTTCCATCGCACGTCCTTGGCCGAAACGCAGTCCGCGGTAACCGCCCGGGGAAGCCCGTCCAGCTGCAGGAGTACGAGATCAAGTTCCTCTGCACGCGCGCGCGCGAGATCTTCCTGCAGCAGCCGATCCTGCTCGAACTGTGCGTCCCCGTCACGCCGTCAGGCTCTCCTCCTGCACCGGTTGGGTGCACAAAGACGCTGACGCGTTCCTGTCTGTTCTTTCCCGCAGCGAGGCGCCCATCAAGATATGCGGCGACATCCACGGCCAATACTACGACCTGCTGCGGCTGTTCGAGTACGGCGGCTTCGTGCGTGCTTCGTCCCTTTCTGGTCGTTGTTTGAGCGCGCGACGCTCTGCGCTGTTCTCTACCTCGCTGACCTTTGGCCCGTGGCCATTCTGCGACAGCCGCCCGAGGCCAACTACCTCTTCTTGGGTGACTACGTCGACCGCGGCAAGCAGTCGCTCGAGACCATCTGCCTGCTGCTCGCATACAAAATCAAGTACCCCGAGAACTTCTTCATCCTCCGTGGCAACCACGAAAGCGCCTCAATCAATCGAATCTACGGCTTCTACGACGAGTGTACGTCGTCCTTCTCCCTTGGCTTTGTTCCTTCCTCCCTCTTTCCCCTGTGACGCCCGCCCCAGAGGTCGGGCGATCGGCGCAGAGGCTGAACCCAACTGCTCGCCCGCCCGAATTCTGCACTTGCGCTTGAAACAGGCAAGCGTCGGTACAACATCAAGCTTTGGAAGACGTTCACCGACTGCTTCAACTGCGTGCGTCTTGCCGGTCACTCGGATGGTTCACATCTGGCCTCAGCCGGTGTGCATGAATGTCAAGCTGACTGCTCTCTCTCTCTCCTTTTCGCGTTCCTTGCAGCTACCTATCGCGGCCATCATCGACGAGAAGATCTTTTGCAGTGCGTCGTCTCCGCCTAATTACCTTACTTGGCTGATGCGCACGGCGCCAGAGCTGACATCTTCTCTCTCTTTCCCCTCACCCGCAGTGCATGGCGGCTTGTCGCCCGACTTGCAGAGCATGGACCAAATCAGGCGGGTCATGCGGCCGACCGATGTGCCAGACACCGGTGCGCCTCTGCCCACTTCTCTCTGTCGCGATCCGCGCCTCGGCGCACCAGACCCATCGTCGACTGACCCCGCAACGCGTTGTCTCAACTTCACAGGTCTGCTGTGCGACCTTCTCTGGTCGGATCCCGACAAGGACATCACGGGTTGGAGCGAGAACGATCGCGGCGTCTCTTTCACATTTGGACCGGATGTCGTCGCGCGGTTCCTCCAACGACACGACATGGTGCGCACCTCTCCGTTGCCCGCCTCTCATACCTTTGCTGTGGATAGCAGCGCTCGGCTCGTCAGCTGACGCTCTCTCCCTCCGTCGCTTTTTTCGCGCTTGTAGGATCTTATATGGTGCGTGGCTCCCTCCGATTTCTTCCTCCCATGCGGCTCCCTCGATGCAAGCGGCTGACCCGCCATTCCGTTGGTTCGCCTCCTACTGCAGCCGAGCGCACCAGGTCGTCGAGGACGGCTACGAATTCTTTGCAAAGCGGCTGCTCGTCACCCTATTCTCTGCGCCCAATTACTGCGGCGAGTTCGACAACGCGGGAGCGATGATGAGCGTCGACGACACGCTCCTGTGCTCCTTCCAGATTCTGAAGCCGGCAGAGAAGAAGCCGAAGTATGCGTACGGCGCAGGTCTGTCCCTTGGTCTCTGACCTTTTGCGCCTGTGCCGCTTGCCTCCTCGAAGTCTTGCGTGTCAGTCTGAGCGCTGACCATGTCTTGTTCGTGCGGCTTTGTGCGCTGCTCACAGTCACGCCACCGCGCTCAAAGAAGGCGATCACCGCCGGCAAGAAGTGAGGCGCACCCCACGAGTGCAGAGATTGAAGGCGCGGGAGTATCCGCCCTGCGCGCAGAGGGAGACAGGTAGAGGGCCCTTGGCGGTTGGTCGAGCGCCCACCTTGTCCTCTGCACGCTATCCCTGTCTACGTCCGACACACTGTGCTCTACAGTCTTTCCGAGTTCTTCGCCCCCTCCCCTCCTCTTCTCTCTGGCAGTCTGCTGTACGACATGGTCATCGTCATAACGCGAAGCCGCGATGTGCGGGCTGGAGCTGGGGATCGGGAGGGGGGTTGACATTGCGATGCAGCCGAGGAAATAGGGCGAGGTAGAGGACGAGGTAGCCTGCCTCAGTTGATGGCAGGTGTGGGAGTCCGGCGAGCGCCGTCATGTCGTTCGGCGAAGTTCGTCAAGGAGGGAGAGGCCGCGACGGTGGAGCGTCGGTGGCGGCATGCCGGTGCACGTGGCCGAGCGCGGAGCAGTAATGCAGTTGGTGCCCTCGTCGACGTCGGCGTTAACGTACTGCGTCAGAGCGGCACGAAAGCTGGGTCTCCGCCGCGCAAGTGTGGACGTCCGGCGGTCTGCGTTGCCGGAGGGCGGAGGGGCGCGAAGCGCACGCGCGACAGGGACAACGCTAGTATCCTTGGACGCTGTCATAAAAAAGGGGGCCAAAGGATGAAAGGCAGAACGCGTCAGCGCCGTTCGTCGCCCAGAGTACCCATGGCAGTAGGACTCACCCCCGTCTCTCTTGTCCTGCTTGAATGCGGGCGGCGGAACCTCGCACCTGCGGCCGACCTTGACGCAGGTCGAGCAGGGCACGGGCGCGAGTCCGTAGCCTTCTGGCGCGAGACGCGCGTCGCACTGCAGCGGTCGCGTTTGAGGGTTGTCAGCGGCGCGCAACTCTACCAGCATTGCAGCGGAGCCGGACCGAGGCGCGCACCTTGTTCTTAGTCGACCGACACGTGCGGCATCGCAGCCTGCGCTGGCACGCTGGCGGGAGCGAAAACAGGTCGGCGAACGCGAATGTCCTGGGTCGAACATGCGCGATGGCAGGAAGCGGCCGTGGGAACAAGCCTTGATGTGGCCGAGGCGCGCCGGGCGGGCCGCTGTCTGTCAAGGAAGACGACTCGGCCAGCTTGCGCTTGAGCAACTTCAGCGATGGCAGCCGAGGAGGAGGTGCCGCCGAATGCGGCTCAGACAAGGACGAAGTGGAGGATGGCAAAGCAGGCGCCCCGTTGCTAATTGCTCTCGACGCAGGGTCGCGAATGACGGTTCCGAGCGCGAAGGGAGCGACTGCCGTGGGAGAAGGAGCAGGGAAACGATACGAAGAGCCGCCGCGTGCGAGCGGTGAAGAGGCGTGTAGCTTGTGGTTCTCGTCGAAGGAGGTGCGGTACGACGACGAACCGTCCGGCCGGGCAACAGGAATGAGCGGCCACGGATCGCGACAGACGTGAGCGTCGACGGATGGCACGAGCTCACTGCTCGAAGGGCAGCGAAATAAGCGTTTGACCGACGAGCTGGGTTGAGCGCCGGAGGGCTTGCCTTCTCGTGTGGAAGACGAGCTGTGAACCGGTGACGACGCATTTGACGAGGATTCGGTTTCACCGAAGAAGTCGAGCTCCGGCAGACCGTCGACTGGGTTCGAGAAAAGGAGCACCTGGTCGAGTTCGAGCGGCGAACGATGACTGATGCGGCTCCAGCCAACAGGGAAAGCACGCTGGCCTGAGAGCATGCGTCGAAAGGGACGTGGAAGGGAGCGTGTGTAACTAAGATGGGGAGCGTGTGCGGGTAGCGCGAGCTGGCCGGGAAAAGGTCAAGGGATGAGTGTGAGCAACAGCAGCATGCCCGACTGACGCGTCTTCTTGAGCGCAGATGCTCTGCTTAGCAGGACGCGACGAGCATGTTTGGAGATCGGCTCTGGCGGTCGGGCCTCCGACGCATCGTCGACCAGGAACGGGGGCGCATCCAAAGGAAGCAAGCGGGAATCTGCCGCGTGTGGTCATCAGAACGCGAGCATCATCTCGTCAGTCGTCAGCAAGCTGCGGTGAATGATAAGGAGGGCGGCTTCGTGGTATGAGATTGTCAGCGGTCATGGTGAATGCCGTCCGAGGTGCAGCGTGAGGAGGCGCGACGGACGCGCGCCTTTCAAACGGTCGAAACACTCGCGCAGCAGACGAGTCGGCAATTCGAGGCACAAGCAACATTGCAGCCATTCCGCGAGAGCAGGGGAGGAGGCTGAGGATCGAACAGGCGCGGGGAGTGAAGACGCAGCCGGTCTGTGGATGGTGAAGGTGTACAAAGGGTGGAAGGAGGCGTGACAGGGAAATTGAAGGGAGCGGCACCAGCGAGGGAAGATTCCGAGAGCGCAGTGTGGGTGAAATAGATGGGGTAGCATGGGGCGGAGGGGCAACAAGGGACGGGGCCCGTGGAGACTAGGAAGGATATGTAGACCGAGAGGGAAGTGAATCGGGATCGGGGGTCGTAACGAGGAGCGGTACAGGGTGACGAGACAGGAGGCAGGGGGGCAAGGGTTGGCGCGCAAAAGGGGTGAAGAGAACAAAGAAAGGACATAATTGGACGATTAGAGAGGTAGGAGGCTCCAGAGGGCAGCCGGTTGTGGACCCCAAAGACGGTGACCAATTCAGGGCGCGCTCTCGCGCCGGCTGTTGGTCGGGTAGGGGAACGTCGACGGCACGGCCGACATCCTGCGCGGGGCTGCGACGCGCAGGGACGAAGCCCGCGACAGGCTGCCCGACGCAGATGCCTGTCCGTCGGCGGGGGTGAGGTCGACGCCGCCAATGCTGCTGGTGGCGCTGCCGTCTCGTGCGAGCGCGACCGACGACGGCCCGCCGAGCGAGGGCGAGCTGGAACCCGACGTCAGGGCGCCTCGGGCCGAAAGCGACTGGCGCGTTGGCAGCTGGCCCCCGTGCGAGCTCTGTCGACGCAGCAGCTTGCGCTGCTGTGACTCCATGTAGATGCGCAGCGGGTTGGTCTTTGACATGCCTGAGGGGCGAGCGACAAGGACAGAGTCAGCACGGGGAATGTACCGCACACACGCGCCTGAGAGCAGCTGGACGCACCTCGCTTGTTGAGCGGCAGGAATTCACAGTCGATGCCCTTCCTGGCACACGACTTGCACGGGATGTCCGCAACCCCCGAGCCCTTGGCCGGCGGAGCGGCGTCGCACTGCGAGCGACAAAGAGAAGGCGGTGAAGAAGTCGGTCAGAGGACTGGCCAGACTAGTCAAAAGCAAAGCAAAGATTACGTACCCGGTTCTTACTCTTGCGGCAGCCCTGGCACGAGTGCGTTCGCTTGCCCGGCGGCGCGGGGACCCAGTCGTCCGCCGTCGCCGTCGCATCCATCGCCTGCAAGTCGGGCGCCGAGGACGAAGCTGCTGACGACGACGACGACTGAGCGTGGCTTGCGTGCGAGGCCGCGATCGGCTGTCCGCGGCCGGCTGGGGGCAGCTTGATTGCCTCGCGCAGGACGGGAAGCGGTGCGAGAGGCGGTGGTGACTCGGGGCACTCGGGCAGGGGCGTGATGAACGACGACGACCGGCGCTTGTGCTGCAGCGCCGAGGGAGGGATGAAGGTCGACGCGGCAGCGGGCGAGTCGGCCGTCGTGCTGGTGAGCGTGCCCGAGAAGGGCGACATGCCGTAGCTCGCGTCGTCGTCGTCGTCGTCGGCGCTAGACGAGTCGGCCGTCGAAGGTCGGCGACCAAACGCAAAGCCGCTGTCAGGGACCGGCGGGGGCGACGACCGCTCGAAGACCTCGACAGTGCTGATGCCCAGGCCAAATTGGCCCTTGGCCGCCTGGAAAGGCTCGGGCGGGCCAAAGGCCCTCGAGGGCATCGGCTGGTGCAGGTATGACCCGGGGATGGCCGGCGGGCAGAAGTACGAGCCCGACGACGACTGCTCCTGGTGCTGCTGCGCCTGCGAGAAGGCGTTGCCGTTGGGCTGGCCGGGTTGGCCGGGCTGAAGCGAGAGGAAGCCGAGATGAGCCGGCAGCTGGACGTGCAGGTCTTGCGCGGGCGACAGCGTCGCCTCGCCGCTGCCGGGGCTGAGACCGTCAGGCTGGACGACGTCGGGCGAAGGGTAGCCGTAAAGTCGGCCACTTCCGCCGTGGATGCCGTACATGCCCTCGGACGGTGTCGTCAGCGCTTGCCGATCCGACGGAGCCTGCCAGACCGAGGGACCGGTAGCGATCGGGTGCGAGAAGACGCCCCGCTGGCTGGCCGAGAACGACGGCAGCCGCTGCTGGTGTTGCTGGTGCTCGTAGTGGGCCTGCATCTGCGGCTGAGCGATGAGGTGGCCGCTGTACTGCGCGCGGTCGTCGGCCGTCGTTGCATAGGCGGGTTGATGGGCCAGGGACGGGTAGACGGCGTACGCCGGCTGATGCGAGAAGTACGAGGCCGAGCTACCGCCGCTGGGAGTAGGAAGGTAGGAACCGGAGGACTGCGACGTCGCGGAAGACGAACTGACCATCGGCGGCGGCGGCAGGTAGTCGCATGGCTCCGTCTTGAAGGCGACCGCCGGCGGCGGGAGGCCGCCAGGGTAGTCTCGGTTGTGCAGGCCGAGTGCGTTGCCCTCGTCGAGATGGCGCCAAGCCGTTGGGCCGCTGTGGCAGTGCTCGCGGGCCGCGGCTTCGTGCCTTTCGTACGCGGAGGCGTAGGTGGGCGGCTGGTCGGCCACGGTTGAGTAGGGAGACGGGTAGAAGGACATGAGCAGGTTCCTGGGGACTGCCAGCGGAAGAGGCAACGGGCAGTTATCTTCAGTCAGTCTCTGTTCTGTTCCTCTCATGAGAGCAAAGGAGAGAAAGGTGGTAACGAGGAGAAACGTCACTGACCTCGTGGGCGGTAGGAAGGGGGATGTCGAGGGAAGGGGCAGGACGCGACGTGAGAGAGGGCAATGCAGGCCTATCGTGCACGTGTCGACGTCGAGTGAAATAGGCGGGTGGTGCAGACTCTCGAGCTGATTGACGACCGGGAAGGAAGAAGCTGGAAGGTTGGGCGACGCGCTGAATTCGAAGGACGCTTGGTGTCGACGAGTCGAGGTGGACGAGGGGAGGTGGCCGTCGCGAGGGAAGGGAGCGAGCGGGACGACAGGGACGAGGGCGAAGGACCGAGAGCGCTAGGTCCCCTTTGTGTGGGACGGGAGGCGGGTCCACCAACAAGGGCCAGCCGATGCAGATCAAGGGCAAGCAGGGATCGAGCTCGACCAGAGGTGGGTCTAGGAGGGCCCGAGCGTGCCGACGAGGGTTTGAGGACGGCTGGGACCACCGATGTGGGTTTGAAGGGGCGAGCCAAAAGGGCTGGACTACGAGAGTAGAGGGCGAGGGACGTCAAGTGATCAGCGTTTCGAGTGGTCGGAGGGCGGGAGCTGTCGACGTAGCCTGATAGGGAAACGCACCCAGCTGTCAAGGTTGGCAGTGGGCCGGGCGAGATGCAGTTGCAGGATGGTCGGGCAGGCAAGGGAGACAGGTGGGGGACGAGATGTGGAAAAGAGGAGGGCCAAGAGGAAGGAACGACGGCGAGGTCTCTCTTTGAGCAGAGGGGCGGCGTCGACCCTGCCAGCAGCAGCAGCGCAGGCGAGATGATGCGCAGAGGCTGGGCGTCGCCCGCCCGGTGAGCCCGGCAGGGTCGAGCCAGCCCAGCGGGCGATTTAACCTCGGCGGCGGGGCGCACCGGGGCAGAACGCCACTCGCCGCCGAGCCCGACCGCCCCTGCCCACGCCAGCAGACTGTCTCTCTCTCAAAAGACGTTCCCTCACCTTCCCTTTGAGCTGATGACTTATTAGGTCTGCCGTACTGTGCCTCCTGATGCCTGTCTTTTGAGAGAGTGCGACTCCTCCGCCCGTACGAGGGAAGTATGGAGAGAGGAGGCACCTCGTCATGCCGTGCACGCTCGCGAGACGACCGGCGGCCTGTGTAGCTCGATCGCTCCTGAGGTTGCTGCGCGCTCGCCCGAGCTCGCCGGCGCTCGAAACGCCTCGTCCCTTGTTGATCTCTCCTCCCACCCTCGACCTGCGCGAACAGGCAGGCGGGGGTGTGCGCCCCGGCCTCTCGGGCTCTCGTCCCTCATCGCCGCAATTCCCGCCTCAGACAGCCAGCAGAAGAGGAGCGCGCGAAATCAGTTGCTCGGTCGCAGGGGGTTTGTCCGCCACCGACCGCGCCCGCCCGCCCCCTTGGTCGTCAAAGAGACCCGGGCCAGCGGAGCATGTGCCAGAAAAGCTGAGCCCGAAGCGCTCTCACGACGGCGGGCGAGACCGGGCTCCACGGTCTCTCGCCGTCGATGCCGGACGCCCTCATCGACACGAAGGAGCTCGAACGTGGCAGAGACCCATGCGCCGGCGGGCGACTCGCATTCCGCTAGATTGCAGACTCGACAGAAGAGTCATCGCGACGGAGGAAGCAAACCGTGCGTATCTGGTTCGTTCGCTGGACTTCCTTTGCTTGGAGACCAGCCGTCTCAGGAGCGCTCCATTGTTGCCCTTGTTTCTCCCCGCCTCTCCCCAAGATAGCCAAGTCGATGGACGAGGCATACAAGAAACACGGATCGGCGGTGTCTGCCGCGGCAATGGCGTCGACGCGTGCGTGCGAAAACGGAGGAAGGACGCTCATCGTTGGCCGAAGAGCAAGGAGAGCGGGGCGCCATCCGGTTGTTCTAGGATGGATAGGGTGAGCGGGAGGGCGATAGGGCCGTCGGGCTGAGGAGAGATGCCGGCGAGGTGTCGGGAAGGGCTGTTGAGCCGGCGGGTTGGTCTGCTCAGGTCGAGGCAGAGCGGGCCGGTCCGGTCACGGCAGGGCTCGAGGCTGGGGATAAGTAGGACCGTAGAGAGGCACTAGGATTGGTGAGCGGTTGCCTGGCGGATTAGGAGAGGGCGCGTGGTCGATCGGCCTCGCTTCGGTGTCGTATGGCACTTTTGAGACGAGCGTGTGATAGCGTGTTGAACCGAGGAAGGAAGGATCGGAGGCCCGGTGTCTGCGTCGTCCAGACTCTCAGTAGACGTCGTCGCCGTCCTCGCTGGCGGACGCGTAAGACGTCGTCCCGCCGTGGTGGCTGCCGTCGTCGGCCGTGACGTAGTGGGAGTCCTGTGTCTGCGAGCTGAACGACACGGACCGAGCGTCGGCGGCGCCTGCGAACGGCGGCTGCGGGAACTGGTGTACGACGGACCCGCGCGAGTCGGGCGAGTCTGGCCCGAACGAGGGCGAGGCGCTGCCGACCTCCTCAGGAACGAGCGATTGGCGGTGTGGCGAGGGGAAGTAGGCGTGTCGATGGACCGACTCTGGGCTGCGCAGAGCGGGGACTGCGAGTCGGACGGTCGAGGTGATCGTCAGCACTAGGACTCGGGGGAAGGTCAGAGAGGAAAAAATCGGACGCACCCTGGAAGTGGCTGATGCGCATGATGGTCGCGTCGGCTGCATCATCATCGTCGTCCGGCGAGTCGCTCGCCGAGTACGTCTCGGCCGACGAAGCCAGGCTGGCGCTGCTGAGGAAGGCCGAGCGCGGCGGGGAGACGACCGTGTCGGGCGCAGACGATTCGGGCCGGTAAAAGAGGTTCTGCGGGCGGATGGATGAGGCGAGGTATCAGTCGTGCTCAGGGAGGCAGAGCGAAACAATTCAGAAACCTTGCACCTCGTAGTCGTCGCCGTAGACAAAGAGGGGCACGGGCGTGCCACCCGTCTCAGACGTCTGAACCGAGTCGCGCCGGCCCAGCTGGCTCGAGCCGCGACGCCGTGCCGAAGCTGGAGACGAAGGGGACGACACGCCGCTGGGAGAGCCGGATGACCCTCGGCGCTCGGTCGTCGGGAATGCCCAAGCCTGCTGCAGGCCCTTGCTGCGGTCGAGGCTGGAGCGGCTCGAGCTCGACTTGGACAGCGGCCGGACGACTGGAATCGCCGTGTACTTGTCGGCCGGCTGGCTGAGCGTGAACGTCGGCATGCGCGCCGGGGCCGACGCGAGCGGCTGCTCGTCGCCGTGGTCAGAGGGCGACCTAGACAGGCGCTTCCTTGCCCTCAGCGAGTGCGACAGCGGTTCCTCCGACGGTCCGGCCGAGTCAAGCGACTGGGTCGCGCCGTGACCCTTCCACGACTGGCGGTGGGCGGTGGGCAGGGGGCGTGAAAGCCCGGAGGAGGATGCGGTCGACGGGAAGCGCCGATGAAAAGCCTGGATCGACGAGACGGAGCCCGCTCGCGAAGGATGCCGATGGCGGTCACGCGACGACGGCCTAGTCGCGTGCTGATCCGTGACGGGCGAGAGGGCGACGCCGATCTCGCGGTCGCCGTCGGTGTCGGGCAGCGAAGCGAGGTCCTCGACGGCGATGCGGGGCGCAGCCTTCCACACCGTTCGCTCACCCTCATCGTAGCCGATGTCGACGACGGAGCCAGCGGCACTAGGTGGCCGTCGCGCCTGATTCGAGCTCGCCAGCGTCTGGCCAACGAATGAGCCGGAACGAGGAAGTTGGATCGCCTCGCCGATCTGGACACGGGGCAGCTTGGGCGGCAGGTCGTCATCGCGGCGAGCTCCACGCAAGTGACCGAGCGAGGATGACCGTCGCATGGCCTTCATCGCTGACCGGAGCGGTGACCGGCTGGACTGATCGCCGGGCGGAGCCGAAGCCTTGGTCGGCGTCCGCGGCTCGTTCCGTAGAAAGTCGAACGATGTCGGGACCGGTGGTGAGCTCGCCCCTTTGCCCGCCGGTGCTGCAGAGTGCGCGCCGCCGGCTTGCAGCTGACCCAGGCTCTTGGACCGTCGGCGCTGGCGCTTGTGGTCAAAGGAGCGGGAGAGGCTCGCCTGCCTGGTCGCGCGGGCCCATGATGCGCGCTCGTGCTCGCGCGTCTCGCCCTCACGACGCACGCGCTCCTCGAGCGACAGGGTTGGGCGAGCTGGACCTTCGAACGAGTCGCGGTCTGATGCTGCCGTGTCGGCGCCATTGCAAGCTGCGAGTATGCCACCACCGGCACTGGACGGAAGACCGCGTTCTGGGTCAGGCCCGGCCGAAAACGTCGACGAGCTGTCAGACCGGGGCGTGGCCGGGGGCGAGATGAGGAAAGGCTTGAGCTTGGGCTGAGGGTACACGAGCGTGTCGCAAAACGTCGAAGCCTCGTACATCGTCCGCTTTGGTCTCTGCTGTCGGCGAACGGGCGAGGGGCTGGTCCGCGCAAGGTTGGGGACCGACGCCGACGCCGACAGCTTATTGCGCAGGTAGGGCGACAGCGCGCGGCCGCCGGATGACGAATGGCCGGGCGGGCTGAGCAGCGCCACCTCTGGTGGGCGAAGCGCGGATGCCGACGGGTCGGGCGCAGGCCGCGAGGGGACGAACGCTTGGACGGGCTCGGCCGGTGTCAGGAACGGCTCCGAGATCTTGCGCGGCGCTGAACTCCTGCGGCTGCTCCTGGACCGCACGAGCGGCAGTATTGACGCGGCCGAAGAGGTACCGTTCGATGGCTGCTGCTCACTCAGGACCGACGTCGAGCTCGAGCGCTGGCGCGTGTGAATGGCCGGCGGCAGGTCAAACTCGGAGGCCGAGGTTGAAAACGAGTCGCTCGTCGGCGTCGAGACGGAGCTCAAGCCCGGCGAGCGGTGCGTTGGCCGGTCGGGAAGGACTGCCCCAATGAAGGGAAAGAACTCTTTTGCCGCCCTGCTGAAGCTGCCTTTGCCCGCTGCCGCTGTCGACTCGGACTGAGAGCTGCTGCTGCCGTCGCGCCGGTTGTTGGCGGCGCGGACGTGGACAGGGCTCTCGCCGATGCCGCCGCCGAGCGCAGACGCGAGGAAGGCTGGCGGGCCATACTCAAACGCCGATGTGGTCGAGAGGCCCGCGGTCGAGGACGGCTGTTCCCAGCCCGTCAGACCGTCATCGTAGGCGACCGACTTGGGTTGCGGTGACGTCGTTGCTGGGTCGTCGGGCAGCAGCTTGAGCCCCCGGTGCGGCGGCGGCGGAGCGATGGGTCCCGTATAGCTGCACGACGAGCAGGCCAGCAGCGACAAGGTCAGCGACCGGATGGACAGAAGGGCGAGGCATGAGCGCTCGCTCGAGCCGACATCAGAGAAGGCGGGACAAACGGGACGTAGTTGAGGTCCGGGCTGGCGTCGTCGACGGAGCGACTGGCCTTGCGCGCCTTCCTCGGGCGGTCGACAGCAGCGCCGGCCATGCGCTGGGACAAAAGGTGCTGGAGGCGGGTGGACGGGTCTCGAGAAAGAGCCAACGCAGCGTCCGCTGGCCGACGAGGAGAGCTTGGGAGGGAGCGAGCACAAACAGGGAAGCGCAAGGGAGAGAAGTTCGACGCCGTGGAGCGCGGAACGAGAGAGGAGGGGGGCGGGCGCGGAGAGGAGGCGAGGGATCCGCGCGGGTCTGTCGGCGCGCGGTGGCTGACACGCGGAAACCAGGGCGCCTCGAGAAAGCTGCAGCAAGCTGTAGGATGGTGCACGGCCTGGCGACCGCAGAACAGAGCCGAGCACGGCTCAGGGACGGCAGACCAACGCGGGTGGGGTCAATCACATTTAGAGAGCGAGGAGGGGCTGTAGCCTGTCGTCGGCTGGCGGCTGAGCCGAACTCAAGACTGCCAGGGCGCCAGGCTCGTCCCGCGGGGCAGGCGTGAGACCCTCCGCCGACATGCTCGGCCGGCCGGCGTGCGTCGATCCGCAAACCATGCTCATCAGCTCGGCTCCCCTCTCCCTCGACGGTTCTCCTCTCGAGCCTCTCGCTCAAGCACCCGTGTCGCCGGCCTCCAGCGTTGTGATGTCGGCGCTCGACACAAGCTGAGCTGCAGGTCGATGGGCGAGCGCCGGCAAGCGCATCAACACACTGACTGATTCGCCGCGTCGCCCGCGGCCGGCGTCGTCCGATGTCCGACTCCTCTTTGCTCCTCTCGTTGGCGGTCTTGCCCTGGACGCTCACCATCCCAAACCTCCCTGCGATCACCCCTCACTTCGACACGAATGTCCGACCTCGCTGCCGAACTTCTTCAGACCGCCCGCGACCGATATGCGGCTGCCCACCCGCGCTCCAAACAGGCGTTCGAGACGGCGACCGAGGTCCTCCCTGGCGGCGGGACCCGCAGCTCCATCTTCGTCGACCCGTTCCCGCTTTTCCTTCAGAGCGGCTCGGGCGACGCCGTCACAGATCTGGACGGCCACGTCTATCTCGACCTGTGAGTTGTCGGCGCCCAACTCGGTCCGGATCCTGCAATGATGTACGGGCAACAGCGTTCAATAGCTCGGTCGACCGCCAGCGCTGACAGCAAGTCCGCGTTCGACGGTTTTTTCCTCCCCCTGCCTCCCCTCCCCCCCCCCTCCACAGCATCGCCGACTTCACTAGCGGCCTGTACGGAAAGTCGCACCCGGTCCTCAAGGCTGCGATCCTAGAAGCGCTGGACGACGGCCTCCAGCTCGGCATGCACACGTCGCACGAGGCCCGGCTCGCGCGCGCGCTCACCTCGCGCTTCCCCTCGATGGCCGCCGTCCGCTTCTGCAACTCTGGCACCGAGGCCAACCTGCTCGCCATCGCGGCCGCTCAGCGGCACACCCGGCGGTCCAAGGTGCTCGTCTTTGAGGGTGGATACCATGGCTCGCTCCTGTGCGGCTTCAGCAAAGCCGAGGCGGAGCCCACGGCCGACCGGTTCAAGGCACCCTTGCTGCGCGCGCCGTTCGACTTTGTCGTCGCGCCGTACAACGACGTTGAGGGCACGCGGGAGCTCGCTCTGGGCCAGGGCGGCGACGAGCTAGCTTGCATCATCGTCGAGCCGATGCTTGGTCGGTCCTCGCGTCTCCTCCAGTCCTGGCCGGAGCTTGCGCTGATGAAACTCTTGCCTCCGCTCATGCTCCCCCGCCAGGCGCCGGCGGGTGCATCCCCGGCGACCCCGATTTCCTGCGCTCCCTTCGAGCCCTGGCGGACGAGACGGGTGCGCTCCTCATCTTTGACGAGGTACAAACGGCCCGGCTGGCGGTCGGCGGCCGGCAAGGTTTGCTCGGCGTGCGTCCTCCCCCCTTGCCCTCCTTCTGGAGCGTTGGCAACCTTCCTGTGTGTACAAGGCTGACAACGTCGGGCTCGCATGTGAACAGATCGAGCCGGACATGACGACCGTCGGCAAGTTCTTCGGGGGCGGCTTTGCGTTCGGCGCGTTTGGTGGCAAGGCGCACGTCATGTCGATGTACGTCTCTCCCTCGCCTTGTCCGTTGCTCCCACACCCTCTGCGCGCGACTCCGCTCGGGTGCTGACTGCTGTGCGATTGCTCGGCTGGGGGCCCCCTTGTCTCAGGTTCGACTCGCGCGCACCCGGCGCCGTCTCGCACGGCGGGACGTTCAACAACTCGCCCCTGACGATGCGGGCGGGCGCGACCGCGTGCGAGTCGCTGCTGACCGCCTCGGCCCTCTCGACCGTCAACGCGCTGGGCGACTCGCTGCGCGCGCGGTCCAACGCGCTGTTTGCCAAGCTCGACGCCCCGTTCGAGGTGACGGGCCTCGGGTCGATCAACCAGCTCAAGCCGGTCGGCCCGCGCGCGCCCCAGCAGGCCGGCGAGCTCGTCTTCTTTGGCTTGCTCGAGAGGAAGGTGGCTATCGCGCAGCGGGGGCTCATCAGCTTGACGCTCGGCACCGAGGAGGCCGACGTCGATCGCTTCGTCGATGCGCTCAAGAACGTCCTGCTTGAGCTGGAGCCTTGCTGGGCCGGTCGAGAGGCAGACGCGTCCTGATTCACGTGCCGGTCGTCCGAGTGCAAAAGCCATCCGAGAGCTCTCCAAAGGTGTATTACGCCCTGGCCGCCTTGGCCGACTTGCGAGCCACCTTCGCGGCCCGCTTCGCCTCCCTCGCCTCGCGCCGCTCAACCTTTGCCGTCCGCCTCGCCCCCTTCGCCAACCTCTTCGCCTCCTTGGCCTCCTTCTCCCTCGCCCGCCGCGCGCGACGCTCGGCTTTGCTCTCACTGGCGCTGCCGTCCGCTGCCGTCCGCGCGCGCTTCGAGGGCGCTTCGGACGAGTCGTCGAGCGAGCGCTTGAATGCAGCTGAGGATGAGGGAGCGGCGAGGGATGCAGTAGGGGCCGTGATGAGGAAGGCCGAGCTGTCGACAACAGCGGCGGCCACGTCGGCGGCGACGGCCGAGCGCTTCTTCTTGTCCTTCTTGCTCGGCTTGGGGGCGTCTGGATGGCCGAAGCGAAGGAGTCAAGGTCAGATAACCGATGCCGTGACAGAAACGGCAGAAGTCGACGGGCGCCAGACGGGGTGGGGTGCAAGAGGTAGAGGAGAGAACGAAACGCACCGGACCCGCCCACCTCACGCTCCTTGCCCTTCCTGCTCGCCCCAGGCCCGTCGGCAGCGCTGACGACGACCGTCGTCGTCGGCGTCGTCTCCTCGCCAGCGAGCGGCTTGAGCACCTTGCCGCGCATAAACTGGCTGTAGAGCCCACGCTTGGCGGCCTCTCTGCGCGCGCTGTTCATCGCGCTCAGGTTGAGCGCCGACCCTCCTCCTGCTGGCGGCGGCGGGGGAGGAGGCGAAGGGGCGGAAGGACCCGGGGAGGCAGAGGCAGAAGCATAAGGCGAGATGATGCCCGTCGTCGTGCGATGCAGCTTGGCAGGCGCCGTTGGCTTGTCGGACAGCTTGGGCGAGGGGGAGCGCGAGCGCGAGCTGCTGGCGTCAGACGACGACGACGCCGACGACGAAGTTGAGGAGGACGAGCCCGAGGTCGGGATGATGATGGACGAGGCGACCGAGGAGAAGACGTGGTCCCAGACTGTCGAGAGTCACGAGTGAATAGGACGCGAGAGCGGGGGCGTCAGCGACCGGTGAGCAGCACGGCAGACTAGAGAGACACAGAGAGAGAGAGAGAGAGAGAGAGAGAGATAGAGAGAGAGAGCGCGCGAGGTGAAGGACCGACAGGGGAAGGCATCGTCGCGGTCCTTGCCGACGCCGTTGAGGTTGTTCTTGACGCGGACGGCGAGCGGGCGCGAGAGGTGGCCCTCCTTGACGGCGTGGCCCTTGCCCTTCCAGCCTTGACGGGTGAGGTGAGCGTGGGCGTCGAGAACCATGGTGTGGTGTGACTACTGGCGAGGAGGAAGAGAGAGAGAGAGAGAGTGCCAGGGAGGGAGCCGTACGAGAAAGGGTAGGTGGCAGGGTACGAGCGTCGGCAACAACGGCTGCGCCAGAAAATCAAGTCGTGGTCGGCGCTGGGCCAAACCCGCCCAAGAGCCCCAAAGCCTCCACTCTGATTGGGGTTTCTTTGGCACCCGGCCAAAGCCGGCCCGCCTGGTCGGATCAGCCTTCCGCTCGTTCAGCCCACCCACCCCGACCAGCTACCCACACCACTTCACCATCCTCACCCCCACCATGTCGCCCTCATCTGCACACCCACCTAGCCACAGAGGCACCCCGACCCCGCCTCAGCTTCGCCACCCCTTCCGCTCGCCCACCACCCGCGCGCCCCTGGTCCCTCCCTCCTCCACCTCGTCCTCCTCCCCACGCCTGCACCGGTCGGTCGTCCGCTCCCCCTCTCCACCTGGCTCGACCGCCGACGACGACCGCAGCAAAGGCAAGCACAAGCCAGCGTTTGCGCCCGCCGCCGCCGCCGTCGTCGTCGTCGAGGCTGAGAGCTCGCCGTTCCGCTCGCCGCCGCGCCAGGTCAGGCGTTCCCACTTTCCTGCCCTCCGCCCTGCCTTCCTTCACCACGTGCGTCGTCGAGCTGACGACGCTCTCCTTGCCTTTGGCTCTCGCCCTCGCTCATCCAGCTCCGGGTCGACCACCTTTCCTCACTACCTCGGAACGCCGGCGCATCGCCTCGCTTTGGCCAGCAGCCCGACGACGCACAGCTCGTCAAGGGCGCTGCCGGCCGGGGTGGCTGGCTCGGCTCGACGTTGACCACCCGCAGCAGCTCATGCACCACTGGCGCTCCAGCCCGCCATTCACCCGCCCGATCGGCGCTGGCCCCTTCTCCCTTCCCTCGTTCGTCCCTCTACCCTCCTTCGAAGCCCTTATCATCCGAGTTGCTCAGCGCAAGCTGAACTGCCCCCCACTTTACCTGGCTCAAAACACCTTCCCCACTTATCTTTAGCCGACGATTCACCGTCGAAGGACCACATTCCTCAACAGCAAGACGTTCGACCCTCGTCCACTCTTTTGAGCGACGACCGACCGACGTTGGTGTGCGAGCTCGCGCTCGACCTGTCTTCGTCAGGAGGAGGCCCTCGCGGCCATCGACCCCGACACGGAGACCGGTCGCACCCCGTTCCTTGCCAGCCGCAACGGCCCGAGAGGCGACGCCGGACGACAACGACACCGACGACGACGACGACGGCGGCGGGGTCGCTTACGTCGACGTCGTCGCTGACCGACGGATGGGTGGTCGGAGGGCCAAGAGGGACGTTGGAGACGCTGGTCGAGGAAGAGCCACCGTCCATCCCCACCGACGGCCGCGGTCAAGGTCGCGGTCGGTCAGCGACGACAAGGAAGGCGACGGCGGCGGATCCTGCGTCGTCGGACGCGGACGAGGGAACATGAAGGGCCACTGGCGCTCACGCCTCCTCTCCTCCCTCCCCTTTCCTTGGCCATGGTTCTCCTCGCACCCCTCCCCCATCCCCTCGTTGCCCACTCCTTCCTCACGCTGCAAGATGGACCTGAACGACCCCCCCCCACACACACACGCACATCCTCCCCGTCTTCTTCCCCTCTCACCCTCAGCCGCCCTCCCCCCCCCCCTTCCCCGGACCAGAGAACCCACCCACCCACACACACAGACACGCTCACGCCCACACACGAACGAACGACCGAACGAACGACCGAGCGAACGCTCTTCTTTTCCATCTTCCTTCTTCTTTTCGTCCTTGCTGCCTTGCCCACTGTATTCCCCTGTCTTGACTCTTGCCTGCCGACCCCCTGCCCTGCCTTCTTCTCTCTCCCTCTCTCCCTCTCTCCCTCTCTCCCTCTCTCCCTCTCTCCCTCTCTCCCTCTCTCCCTCTCTCCCTCTCTCCCTCTCTCCCTCTCTCCCTCTCTCCCTCTCTCCCTCTCTCCCTCCCTCCCTCCCTCCCTGTCATATCGCCCCCCCCCACACACACACACACCTTATCCACGAAACATGACTGACCACGCACACTCGCCCCGCCCGTCATGCTGACCTCGAAAGCTGCAGTTCGTCAGACGCCCCCCCCCCCATACACACCTTTGCCCCCCCCCCCTCCT